>VMDR010001231.1:0-138919 GCA_007922815.1 Macrotus californicus
CTCTTCATCAGGAATCTCATCACCTCATAGGCAAGGAACCTCAATAACCCCCTTAGGGAAAGGGAAGCCCAGAAAGGGGCCTTATTCACAATCACATAGTAATTTAATGATGGACCTGTGATTAGAATTCTGCTCTCCATTTTCAATTCTGAGCTTCCTGCCTCCCCAGTCTGATACCCTCCCCAGTCTGATACCCCATGCCTTTTCCCGCAAGGTAAAACTCACCGAAGACTCTGAGGATTTTAGCTACTAGACACAAGAATGATAGACCCATCCCACAACACTTGAGTATAATGAGACACTTTCATTTACAGGTTCACTCTGTTCTCCTCAATGCAAGGCACAGTCACTGCCACTTGTGTGCCCCCAGGTTTCTTCCTAGTACTGACACAGAGGGATGCAGAGTCCCAGGCTCCCAGCCCCGGGTCAGCCTGTAGAGCAGACCCTCTGCATTCAAGCAATGGAAACACGGAACACCTCCTGAGTGACCTTGGGAGTGAGCAATTTGATGATCTAATAAGCTAGTAACAACAACAAGAAACTTAGCTAATATGCCACTTAGGATGCATTTGGCCATTCATAATAATAATGAACAAACAACACATAACCAGTTTCATACAACCTGGGATGCATTATGTGGAATTAGAACCAGTTTCAGAGCTTGCCAATTCAGCAGTTCAGTGGTCCCATCATTGACCCAGGCTCTCTCCATTCCTGCTGCCTTTTGCAGGCATTGTCTTTGCCCTGAGGCTCGCCTACCATGGTGTCCAGAGGGTACAGCAGCTGCAGGCCTCACACCCACACCCAGAGGCAGCACCAAAGGCAGTGACTTAAGGAGGCACTTTCTTCAGAATAAGGAGGTCTTGCTCAGAAGATCCTGAACAAATATTCCCTCACAATACAGAGTGGAACTTGGTCAAAAGCCCACTCAGAAACCAAACACAGCCAGGAGGATGGGCTCAAACCATTCATGACTCACCCCTGCCGTGGGGATTGAAAAAACTCTCACCTGAGTCACATAAGAGTAGGGAGAGAGTGGACAGGTAGGAAGGGTGGGGGGGCCTCTGGGGAAGTGGACTCCTGACCCAATCAGAGCTGTGCTAGAGGAGGACAGGGGTGGTCAGGCTGGAGAGATGACCACTGACAGCATCTGCTACACCCACGCTGAGGCTGCTGCTCCCACCAGGACTGGTCCTCTGAGTCAGGTGCTTCATCCCATCCAAGGCAATGAGAAGGTAGGTTCTGAGAGAGCACAGAGGGCAGGGGACTGCCAGGACCTTTGCATCTTCTAGCAATGTAAATGCTCACAGAGGTCCTTATCAGCTATTATGACAGCTTCAGGTGAAACTTACTGAGGACTCTGGAGACCTTTACCCAGAGTCAGTGACATGGTGCTGAGGTTGGGAATCTCAGGCCAGGAAAGCTGAGGGGGCTTGGGCACGGAGGGCCATGCTTTGGGTCCAGGTACAACAGTATTTTAAGGTATTTCTTAAAGAATCACTCCTGGACTGTCTCTGTTGGCCTAGCCCTGGGTCCTACAATACAGACAGGAAATTGAAATTAGAAACATGAAAGAACATCAGAATTTTTTTTTTATCAAGCCATGTATTACGATAAAATTTTAGCTTTGCTAAAATAACAGTCAGTGTCTGGGTGGCTAAGTCACAAGCTTTTAGCTTTTCCTTCTCATCTGCCTCGTCTTTTGATTTGCTTTTAAGTTTTAAGGAGAATGAGCATGTTTTCTTTTATAAAAATTTATTTTGTAACTGGAAGTTTGCATTTTCTTTTAAAATGGAAAATAAAATAACCTTTATTTTGAAAAAAAAATCAGTATTTCATACTTGCCCTTTAAAATAGCGCAGGGAATCCTCACCTCAAAGAAGGAGTCTGATGATCACTCTGGTAACATTTGAAAAGAAACCAACTTTATTTGAATCAATCAATACCAGTCAAGACTGGGGAACAAATTTATAACTGGTTCAGATGAGGAAAACACTCAGCAGTATCCTCATTAAAAGGCATTTTACATTCATTAAGGCCGGACAGCAAGTCATATTATTTTATCACCACAGTTAAAGGTCTTGAGAAAATCAAGTAACCATTGTTAGGAGTGTCTTTATAAAATGAAATGTTTGTTCTGTCATAAAAGCTAAGCATCTTTTGCTAAATTAGTTAACTCTCCAGCTTATAGAATGGGACAAGTGGGTAGTCAGGGAAATAAGACAAATTCAAACATCAGCTGGGTATTTTATGTTTTAAATATACGTGAAATCTCTAGCTATACAATATATACCTTAGATAACTGGATCCTTAAAACTATGTTTTGCCATGAAACAGATTGCTTTTATAGAAACACAGATTAGCCCAAACCCTCAAATGAGGCCACCTTTTATTTTATGTTTGGTTAGGGAGGGAAGGATTGGATCTATTTCCTGAAGTAATATTAAATAAACTCATGCACACTTGAATCATAGGTAATTATGAACTGGATTATGCTGAAAGTAAGCTGGGCAAAGAATATCGACAAAGGGAGAGAAACAGGCACGCATGAGGCGGGCACAGTTTGTTTGGTTTGAATGCTGAAGGGCAATAACAGAAGACAATCATCCTTGTGTGCAAAAAGGGCCCAAGGCCAGCAGTGTGACTCCGTCAGCTCTCCTGACACCAGAGCCAGGATGCTTTACACGCACATTTCTTTCTCTAATGCTTAAGATTCTTTTTAATGTCCTACATAAAAATAAGGAAGTTATGCCTTGGGAATCGTGGTCTTAATTTTAACTCTAAGTTAATGCTTCACCTTTCCGACGGGGGAGGCGCCATCACCTTGACTTCCTCTGCTGCTGAAATGGCTCCAGGCCGGTGAGAGCAGGGCTGAGGCACACCAGTACCTCCTGGATACCTGCTGCCTCTGGGCCAGCTTAATTTTAGATACAGACTCCCACGGGTTTCTCATGAGGAAAAACTCTCACTAGATACACCTGCACCTTCCTGACTCCTCCTCTCTTTTAATTTTTTTTTTTTTTTTTCAGATCTTGCTGATTCCCGAGACTCTTAGAGCTTGAGGCTCTATTCCAGGTGTGATCCATCTTGTGACAATTCTATGACGCTTTGTATTTTCTGTCAGCAAAATTGCCATTGGGCACAGGTGTGATGAAGAGCTTCTGTTGCTTCATTTGACAAATGCTCGAAAACATGTTTTTTTTCTAATTAAAATTCAAGATCCTCACTGTCCCCACCAGCAGGAGAAGTGGCCACTTGGGACAGCGCCATTTCCTGGGAAGCTAAAACTAGTCTGAGATCCTGTGGCCAAAGAAAGTGAGTGTTTTTCACTTTCCAACTCCTTAGTTTGGCGTCGGGGAGCTGCATCCCTTGTTTAAACGAGATCCTCACACTCGTGCCTGTGATCCTGGCTTGTCAGGCATTTATTTGACATCCTTTGTCAAGAGGTGATGGCAAACAACAGAAGGCACCACGCTCTGGATCAATCAAGACTTTACTTATTTAGCTCATCTTTTATAGTTACGAAAGTCTTCTCCAATAGCTTCTCTGGGCCAAGCAAAGAGGTAGACAGTGCTGAGCAGGTGGGCAAATTCTGCAGTCACTCAGAGTTTGACTCTTGTTTCTGCCTCAGCCTCCCACTTGGCTACCCCACCAAAAAAATAGTGACATGACAGTCACAGGAGAGAAATAGGTAAAATATAAAACAGGAACACGACCTAAATTAATCCCATTTCTGGGCCGCTGAGATGCTTTCTGAGGGATTAGTGTTCATTCAAGACCAATGACAAGAGTCACCTCCTGTCTTAACACTCTGGAGTGTGTAGTCAAACCGCAAACCTCTGGCACTCCCTGAGCTGGTGCTGGGGACACCTAAGAACCTACCACACCGTTGCTGGGGGATGGTGTGCTGTGTGTAAGACAAGGTCTGGCCAAAGCCCCAGGAGGCTGAAGACTCTAAAGAAAAATCTTTTTTGAAAAAAATAAATGAATCAGAAGGTCATGTTATTATTATTTAAAAATACTCTGATAAATCTGGTCATAAGAACTTTAAGTCAATAGTTGCATTATATGATAATGTACTGTTAAAACAAAAAGATATTCCTGGATTAAGTATCCTTCAATCTCTAACTCCTTTCCCTCTTTTAAATAGTTATAATTAATCATGTAACTGCCCCCCGTGCCTATTAATATTGTTATTTATGTAAAATTAAGTCAACCACAGAAGGAACATCTACAAACAACAATATTGATTTGGTCTGGCCTGTTTGTTTTTAAAGACTGCTTTTAAAGACTGGCCAGTTATTGGAACTCTGAATATCAAATCAAGGTTGTTAGTGTCTGCCAACCCCTCCGGGGCAGTCGGTCCTCCTGGCGTCCTTCTGTTTTCTCTGCTGCCCTGGCCGTGCTGCACGGATGTGCTTCAAGAACAGGGCCACCTTGGGTCTTGGGAGAGCAGACTGCCTCTTAGGTCACGGTGCCTGCGGTGTGAAGGTCAGGGAAGGATTTCCCAGGACAAGAGGATTTCACACAAATTTAAAAGTCCTTTGGGATCATTCAAGCTTTGATCTCCCAGGAGGTCAGTCTGGGGCTTTTCCTTAAGGTAAAAAAGACTATTTCCTGACTAGTCCTCCATTTTAAACACCTCCAGGGACAGGTTTCCAGGGGGTTGTGGGATGGATCCTTTAGAGGTGGACATGAATCAACTCATTCTGCCTTTCAAAACTCTCAGGCTTATGAAATGTCCTCTTTTTCAGTGGGCTGAAGGACACCCCCGCTTCCTCTCCTTTCTGCTCTGATCAACGGGCCACTTCTTTCTTCAGAGATCCCTGGAGGCCGGTAGGTCCAGGGACTGCTTGGGTTAGAATTTGTTGATGTTTCTATGGAAGAGACCCACGCCGCTCTGCCCTCCCTGAACAATGAGCCAAGTCCTGGGGCTTTCCGGCATTTGGGAACCTCAAGCTCCGCCGACAGGCACCACCATAGAAGCGAGGGTTGTTGAAGGTGAGGGTCTGTGGCGGGTGGATTTCCTCACAGGGAGTTCCCTGGGTGAGGGAGCTGCTGATTAGTTCATTTCTCTTAGTTTCCTTTGCACTGGTCCCCTCGCTCACGCAGGGTAAGATTCTAAGCAGGTGAAACTCAAGAAGAACAACTAAGGAGAGCAATATTATCTAAAATAAAGTTTCCTTTTCTTCGTCTGGTATTTGAGTCAGATGGTAAGAACATTAACCCAGATGGGCATACTTTTTTCTCAAGTTCAAACCACGTGGTTTCCCAGTCAGAAAGGCTCAAGGACTTTCTTCCTAAGGGTCCATGATCATGCCACCTTCCTCACGGTGACTCTCAGCCATCACAGGCTGCGGTGGAATCGGTCTGGAGCGGCTGCCTGAGAGCACCCAGATAGCAGATCCGCATCCAGAAACAACTCGAAGAGCCTGCAAAGTCATTTTTGGCCAATTCTTGGGGTTTTGCTCTAAGGTTGGTAGTTGCATGACATCACCAGTTCAAGACTTAGTTAGATCATGAGACAGAAGACCTGTCCTCAAAATTCCCAGGGATCGTTGAGCATCATAAAGGACTCTTTCATGTTCACCCATCCCTCCAACTCCCACACCCATCTGCTTGCTTTCTCATGGATCAAAAATCACTCATAGACAAATAGAACCCAACCCAGGCATGTAACCTGCAACAGAGCAACTACCCCTAAGCAAGCAGACCCCATGGCTGGTAGACCCCCATGGGCCTTTTGGCATCGACACTGCTCCCCTCCCCGCCCCGCCCCGCCCCAGTCCCCCCAGTTTAGAACTGCATGCCAATTTCCTTTTCTGGCAAGGCCCGCGCAGCATGAGAACAAAGGTCCGTGTCAGCCAGGTGCACGGCAGCATTGCAACATTCACAGCACTGTGGTAAACTGAGACTGCGCCCGAAGTGCCCAGTGTGACAGGAGTGTCAGAAAGTAGCGAGTGACTTGAGGTGGGTCTGCCAGAGGCCAAAATCCAGCCTGCTCGGTCCCTCTCCATTCACTCTCTGTCTCCCCTAAGAGCAGGGGAGCTCTTTCCAATAAGAACTAAGATGGCATTTGTCCTTGGCCTTGGAGTTACTGACAAAGAGGACAGAGGAGGACATGGCGTGGCATGTTTCTAATGCATCTGAGGAGATATTTTGATATTGGCAGAAAGGGCCGGTGACGATCCCCCGCGTGGGTTCTCCACCACTGACCCCAAATACACTGAACTCAGGCCAGGCCCAAAGGCTGAGAGTGTGACTACTTCTAGCGTTTCTGTCTGCAGATTCCGGGGTGATCAGACGGGGTCGGCGTTGCCCTTCCCAAAAGACAGCAGGCGGAGGTGCTAATGAAGCCAGCAAGGTGCGGCCTGATCAGAAAAGAGTTTCTCAAGGCAAAGTGGAGGAGGAATTTGTGAAGCTGGAGTCCTTTGGGAGAAGCTGAGCTCGTCTGCAGCAGCGATGGGGCCGGGCGCGCTCAGGATCGGTTCAGGCGCTTGGCGACGTCGGCGTAGGCCAGCTCTATCTCTGAGTCAGCGGCGCAGGTGTTGGTGAACTCGTCCCGGGCGTAGGCGTTCTTGAGGTACCGCCACAGGCCCGTCATCTCAGCCGGGAAGTCGTAGTTGCGGTATTTCTTGGCCACAATCTGCAACAGAGAGGGCAGGATGGAGACGGTGTGAGGGCTGGAAACCAATCACCGAGAAGGTGGCAGCGGCGTGACCCCCGCTGCCACCTTCTCGGTGCGAGGGCGCACAGTAAGAATCCCTCCAGGCATCGCGACGGGCCAGCCGCAAAATGTCTGTGTTGCTAGGGGGCGGTGCTGCCTTCTCATTTTATTTTAATTTATTTTGGTTTGTATTATTTTATCTTATATTTCTTGAGTTAGTTAACTTGCCCTTTGACATGGTGATTCAGCTTCTAGGGATTTCTCCTTAGGAAATAATCATGTGTGCACACAAAGATTTATCTACACACAGGTGATCACAAGACTATTTGGAATGGCAAAAAGAAAAGGTACACAACACAAGCATCCAGCAATATGTGAGTGGGAAAATACATCAATATACGTTAATACAGTGGTATCCTGCAGAGCCATTAAAAACGATGCTGCAGAGGGAACTCCAGCCATCTGGAAAACTCTTCAGGCTAGGTCACTAAAGTTAAAGTACCATACCGCACCTTTGGAGACATATGTATAATGACTAGAAGTATAGGTACCAATGCATTACCAATGGTTGTGTTTAATTGATAGAAATAT
Organism: Macrotus californicus; assembly: GCA_007922815.1. Taxonomy (NCBI): domain Eukaryota; kingdom Metazoa; phylum Chordata; class Mammalia; order Chiroptera; family Phyllostomidae; genus Macrotus; species Macrotus californicus. Next base: position 7,259 of record VMDR010001231.1, read on the forward strand.
AGTCGATTTTTTTCTATTTTCCCTTAGCCATTCTCTTTTACATAAGCATCCTTATTTACAGAAGGGAATAAAAACATGAAAAGTAAGTTAGCTGTTGGAATGTATAACTAGGTTCAGGGAATTATGTGGAAGCGAACAAATAGTATTTCTGTGCTCTCCCTTGTTTGCCGGATGGGGGCTGGGTCCCCTGGGGAAGTGGCATTTGTGCTGAGAAGCGGTGGCACAGTGGTTCAAAGCATGGGTTCTGGGTCCCAGCTGGCTGGGCCTGCAGTCCTGACACCTCTACTATGTGACAGCTGTGTGACCTGGGACTACTTACTTAACCTCTCTGAGCTCCAGTTCTTTTATCTCTAAACTGGCGGTAAACAGGACCAACCCGAGAGTAAGAATTTAGTTGACGCACACGGACGCTTATAGAGGTGGCTGACTCAGACTCAGGTCTCAGGAAGCAGCACCTGTGATTACAATTCATTGAGACCTGCCTTTTAGCCATTTGCATATATTCCTTCATAGAGAGGATCAGGGTGGTCCCTTTTATAAGGTTTCACTAGCCAGGGAGAGCTTCACAGACGTGTGACCTGTGTGGTCACATGGGCCTCACACTCAGAAGGGCCCTGCTCTTGGCTTAATGCTTTCTCGTTGATGTCTAGAAATTCCGAATGCTTTGTTGTCACTGTCTGCATGGGGGCCTGCTTATTAGCTGGTCCTTCCTCTAGCACCCAGGGGTTGGGGTGAGGATAGCTAACGGCAACCTCTTTCCTAAAGCACTGACTTCTGACTCCTTCACTTGCTTTCCTCTTAGAGAGGACCCCAGACCACTGGCCCCAGGATCCTCCCACTCAGAGATACCCCAGGTCAGCCAGTCTAGGCTTTCATCCTCTTTTTGGCTCCCGGGGAAGCCACGCTGAGTGAAGGATAATGCCGGCCTATCACATGGAAAGCTCAGTCTCATAGCTATGATCATGTTTCGGAGGAGGGCGCATTCTCCCCCTCCGCTCCCCTATGTCAGTTTTGGGCTCTTTACAGCACTCAGGTCTATTCTATTCCGATTCACAGTTACCGCTGTAGCGTCTCTCTCACCTCCCTAGGTGTGAGCAGCCTGAGGACGGGAACCATAGCTTCTTCATTTCTGTTCCCCTCGATAGTCTCAGGAATGCTCTTGGTAAGGTAACCACACAGCAAACATCTGTTTACTATGTGCTCTCCTCTAGGTGCTGCTTTGAGCACTTTAAAAGCTGCTTAAATTGCTAAATAGCTCTATAAGGCAGAGTGTACTATACTCCCATTCCACAGATGAGAAGAGTAAGTTAAAGACGTTAAGTAGGGATTCAGTAAACAGTTGTGTTTAATCTTTACCATCTTCAGTTATCCTAACATCAAGATGCATTTAGTGTCAAATGTAGTCAAATTCCTAATTTTAAAGACTGAAGATCCTTAGCACTGAGCAAACTGAAGCCACCAGAGAGTTAGTGGCTTACACAATGTGACACAGGAAAAGAATTAATTCAACCAATACTGCGAAATAATCACTAGTATTTACTACAGTCCTTGCTTTCTAATCCACAGTTTTCTCCACTTTGCCAGTCAGCCCTATGTCAATGAAAAAGGAATAGCTCTACTCAGAATCCCTCCAGTGCCAGTTATTACGCTCTTGTTGCTTATCTCCAAAACCACCCTTGCATGTATTTGCTTCTTTGAGGTACTGGGGCTGAGGCAGTGCAAATCACACTTCTGCCTTGCCTGCGGCTCCCTGTTAGGCTCTACCAATAGGGGGCAGTAGAGAGAAAGCCCTGAGGCTGGAGGCGGGATGTGTCCCTTCCTGTTGGTTTCCTGTTCCTCTCCCTCTTTTTTTTTGCTTGTGTAACAACAGCTGCATCCAGTTTGCTGTTTTGCCAGTACTCACAGTGTCATCACACCAGCTCAGAAGGGCCAGCACAGAACAGTGACCCCGCTGCAGAGGTTGGGTCCCAGTCCCACGAGCTGTCTTCTGAACTTGCCCCCTACTCAGAGGTCCAAGGCCTCTCATTGAAGTTTCTGAATTTTAATAATTCCAGCCTCTTCCATTTGCTACGCCCCACCCCGCCCCGGACATAGTAGATGCCTCCTAGAGGTTGAACTTCATTGTACATTTTGTCTTCCTAATTCTTCAGTACTTACTACTTTTTTATATTAAACTCTCTCCATGAAAATGACCAGTTTGGGGTACCCCCTCCATGTTGTGTCCAGCTTAGGTGTGGCTAATCAGCAAAGGTGAGGGATGGAATCAGAATCCTTCAGCAGGACACCACCAAGAGGAAATGTGGGGGCCAGCACCCACCACCAGTTCTCCTTGGTCTCCCTCTGTTCACTGCAAGCTAAGGGTTGCCTGGATTTGCTCACAAGCCTTGGAAGAGGCAGCCTAATGAGCAAATCCATGCAGCAGAGGTGCATTACAAACTGACGGATAGAGCAGCCTCAGGTCTCGCCATGATGGAATTTAACATCAAGCTTTTATATAATGAGTTTGAAAATAGAAGAAATGCAATCTATAAAAACACATTTGTGTCTATATCTCCCTTCCTGTTGGCTGCAGGGACTGGATAGGTCACAGTGCCAGGTGAGGGTCCCAGGGGAGGCTATGAAAGGCCCACCATGTCCTCCCTGCCTGAATCTAGGGACCTGCCTTAGTCACAAAGCTGGTTGTTTCCTCGGGTGTTGGCTTGGCCTGGGGAAATGAAACCTAGAAGGGAGCCAGATAATGAAAGTTCAAACCAGGCACTCCATGAGCACATGGGCCAGAGCCACTTGGCATCCACAGATGAAGATGAACTTGAAAGAGATCCAGGAGAGAGAGAGAGAGAGAGAGAGAGAGAAGGGGAGAGGAGAAAAGAGGGGATGCACAACAGTGAGGAGTGAGGAGTGAGGATTCGAACAGGAAGCTCTGACGTTTGCAGGAACTTCCTGCTCATGTTCTGAATTTGCTCTTTCATATGCAAACACTTAGCTCCCACAGCCCAGATTAAGCTTTGGCATCCTCAGGAGCTGAGCTGGGGGTGTGACTTGGCTCCCCTTTCACTCTTTCTGCACATTAGAGGTCTGCCACGTCTCTGGGATCTGATAAGCTGCATCAGCAGAAATCCAAGGAGACAGGAGGCCAGGCCCAGCCTTTGTCCCTCACAGGCCATACCCTCTCTCATCCCCAGCCTCTCCCAGGGAACTGCTCACTGAACTTCATCCAAGGACAGGGCCATGACTTAGTCTTCTAGGGCTGGAAGGAGGTGGAGAAATTGTAGGACAAAGCACGGGCCTGGGAGATCCCTTCGTTTACCTCACTCACCAAGTGGTTCTTGAGTGAGGGGTCAGCACATGTCAGAGTGAGAGAGAAGAAAGAAGGAACAAGGGGGAACAGAATCCACATCGCTTCTTTTAGGCATGAGAAAAATGAATTCCAAAAAGGGAAAATGCCCTGCCCCAGGCTTGTGCTGCCAGCTGATAGCAGATACAAGATGAGAACTTGGGTCTCCTGACTTCTAGAACTGGGGTCTTCCCATTACATCACTATGACACAGTATGAGTGAATTGGAATCATATTGTCCTTAATGGTGCCATTGTTCCTCAGGAAAAGAGAATAAAGGATGTTTTGGGGGTGGAGTGGGGTGTGCACTAATTAATAACTTCAAAGAGATGCAGCCAGACCTACAGCTGACCCCTGGCTTGGCCCTGAACCCAAAATGTCTTCATATTGATGGGCTCTACTGGCCCAGTGCATCAGCACTGGCATGCATGATTCCCTCCCAGGCTCTAGCTCAGACAAAGCCCATGGGAATACCAGTGCACAGTCAGCTAAGTGATTTCAACCCAGGCTGGCGTGTGCTATGGTTGGAGGGAAGTCTGCATGTCTGGGCCAGGACTTCAGCTGGAAAAGACAGGCAGATATCCAGCTGACGAGTGATTGAATCTGATTCCTCTCAGAGACAGGTAGACAGAAACTGGGTATCACAAAGACCCAACTAGATGATAAATGAGCACTTATGAAAGGGCCACCATACGGCCATCATCACGCTGAGAGAGGCCCTATCCTCACACAGCTCATTGTCTGACTGAGACAACAGACATAAACATGTGTGCAAATAGAGAGCAGTCTAATTCTATGACCCCACTGCATTTTTCTCTAGGTTGAGGAGGGTCAGGAAAGGATGGGAGAAGTGTTAGTTTAGAAAACTTTCGGGGACACCACGGCTGTCTCCCAATGAGGCAAAAAGAGCAGCCCTGTCCCATGTCGCCACAGAGAACAGAGCGGGGCAGGCAGGCTGTTCAGAAGGCTGTGCTAATCATCAGTCGGCCAAAATGGTAGGGCTGCCTGGTGAGGCTGCGGGCTCTCCGTCCTCAGAAATCTGCAGTCGCGGCTGCACAAGAGCCTGTCACAGACGCACGGAAAGTGGCCCAATTTGGGATGACCTCGAATTCCTTTCTTTCCAACTCACAGATCTTAAGATTCCCACCGGAAGGGATTCTACTGCCTGTGGCAGGTGGTCAGAAAGTAAAATAGCGAAAAACTGATGTCACGTCTTGCAGCCTCTATCACCTCAACCGACAGATGAGGAACACGATGCCTGCCCCCCACCCCACGGGGCTGCTGGAGGGAATGAGGGGGCGGGACTGAGCACAAAGAAAACGTGCACTCGAGGGCACATTTAATACAAATGGGTGGCCAGTGAAAACCTACGAGGAAGAGGCAAGGAACAGGCCTTTGGAGTGATTGGGACTATACGTATTTGATACGACAAGAGCAACCACTATATATCGAACCCTTACGATATGCCGTGTACTTCGTGAACGTTACTCTCCCAACAACCCTAGAAATAAGCAACCTATGCTTATTTTACAGGTGAAAACTGAACCTCAGATTGCCTATACAGCCAACACCCAGTGGAGGCTGGCTTTGGGACCTTACTCATGTGACTTCAGAGCCCAGGCTCTTGACCAGCAGGTGGCCCTGGCCTTGGCTCGACCTCACAGGTGACCCCAGTCCAAGATGGGGTAGGATCTGGCAAGTACTTGTGTGGGTGGAGGCCTCTTACTTTGACCACATGGAGCTTGGGCAACAGGTTGCAGTCAGCCAGGGTCAGCTCGTTCCCATCCAGGAACTTTCGCCGAGACCCCTTGTCATCATCCCCGTGACTGTTGGCGTCAATCTCCTCTGGCAGAGGGGTGTTCAGGTAGTCATCCAGTTTCCTCAGTGCCTTAGTCAGGCCTCTCTCCAGGGCTGGCAGGGAACAGCAAAAGAAGTGTCTTCAGTCAACCTTGCCACCAGACACAGCCCCAGTCTTCAGAGCAAAGTAGCTTAACCCGAATCCTGTCCACTTGTCACCCTGCCAGCTTCCCACACACTACAGGTAATTTGGCAGCCATTAGCATGATGCAGTAGAAGAGTCTCACGTGGCCTGAGGAAGCATGCCTTAACCAAACAACAGACACTAGCTAATTCTTTCTTTAAATATAGATAGATAATAGATGACTAATAGATGCAACCATTAGCATATATATCAAAGCTTAGTGCTGCTTATCTTCAGAAGATGCAATAAGAGTCAACTTTCATTTTTCTTTTTTGCTTATGTATATTTTTCCAACATTCCACAATTTATCCATATAATTCTATATAAAGAAGGGCTGTTAGATAAACAAACAAACAAACAAATAAATAACAACTGTATAGCAGTCCCAGGACAGATATGCACCAGGTTTTGTGGATGCAGTAACTATGGTCAGCCGCACCTGAGAAGGGAGGGGACAAGTCTTCTGGGAGGACAAGACATAGGAGAATGAGAGGCCCTGTTTGCTGCCCCCAGAGAACCAGAGGGGATGAGGGAGACATGCTTGAGTTTAACCTGGAGCAGGTTGTTCCCCAAATCAGTGCTGTCCAAAATGGAAGGACAGTGCCCGGGCAGTGGGCCCGACCGGAAATGTGTGGTCACCGCTGCACAGAAACCTGCCAGGGATGTGGCTCCAAGGATGAGCATGTATAGGAAGATGATGTGGCAGACAACTTTGACAGTCTTGCCCCAACAATTATGCCTTCAATCACTCATTTAGTCACAAGAGCAGAACAAAATACTCAAGAGGAGAACTCTAGAAACCCCCTCTCACTGAGTGGACCACCCAGAATCCCACAGACCATTCTAGTCCCGGAGCACCGACACAGCAGCTGTCCACCCGAGCTCAGGGAATTCGGGTAGCGGAGGTGGCTGGCCGTGTCACTCCTCAGCCACTGCACCTGTGTCATCAGCCCTGTCTCCAACAGATGTTTCTCCCAGACTCTGGTTTACAACGTGACACTGAGGTCACAGGAATCGATCCTGATGTTAATTCTAGCAGATAAAAAGGGGGTGCTGGCCCAGGGAGAAGAGCTCAGTGGACTGTCTTTTGTACAGATTTTCCCAAATATGCTTTCTGTTAGCCACTCCTCACATAACCCACATTTGTCTTTTCATAGAAGGCCTTTTGTCTGAGACAAAGAAATGACACCAGCCCAAGATAAATCAATTGAATGCTTACTGGAATGTTTAAAAACAGGCTGGAGGCTGGACATAGTTTCTCAATACTTCCTTCTCACTGGTGTGGCATTTGAACTTGTACTTCATCATCTGCTTTGTGTTTCCAGTTTGAGAGAACAGTGTGAGCAAGGCTGGGAAAAATGCTTGTACTCCCCTTAGTAATTGTCTAGACTGCAATGGGGTTGCAAACCTATTCAGGAACCACAGCAGAGGGTGGGCAGTCAGCGGTACGTGTTGTGCTCCTCTCCCCTCCAAGTGCTTGTGATTTATATCGAGTTTGTTTGCTTCCTCCAATCCTACCCTCTTCAGTTTTGGAGATTATGACAACATCTTAATTACAATGAAGGAAAAAATCTAATAGAGTACTTGTTGACATTTGACCAACAGATAACATCCAAAGGAAAGACATATGTGATGGGAAATGAGACACTGCAAGTTCTGACACCGAATGCCTTTTGGAGACCTGAGCAGGACGCCACTCAAATCTGTGCCCAAGTCACCTGGTCCAAGAACTACCATGACATTTGCTAAGAGAAGCCTAGGACAGCAACTGAAGCTCCTTGGGAGGACTGTTCTGTATTGTTATAGAACAGCCACAAGGATGTCGAGTACAGCCCAGGGACTATACTCAATAACACAATAAGTGAGATTGGTACTAGTTTTATAAGGGTGATCACTTTGTAAGTTATATAAACGTCTAATTACTGTAAGTTATATAAATGTAAAATTACTGGGATTACGTGACAAACTAATATAATATTGTATGTCAACAGTGATTGAAAAATTCAAAATTATTTTAACATTTTCTTAACTATCTAGTGATAGCTTGAGGTGGAAGGGTGAAGTGGACAACGGGCGTGGTTATCGCCTTCTGTCACAACTGCGGCCTACCGTGTAACACCCCACGTCAGCTGTTCTGAGAATGTCCTCATGTGTCGGTTTCATCAGTGGCACTTGTGTTTTGGACCAGGAGTGTGAAGGTTCAGTTGGTGATAATTATGGTAGGGAAAAGAGGAGAAGAGGCAGCAGGGATGGGGCCCTAGGGCCTGGAGCTAATGCTGTGTTTAAATTTTGACCCCGCCCAGGGTGAATTTCATGTGAGGCTGCTAAGACTTTTGCTTCAAGGTCCCCTAATTGCATGGGCCCCTTCCAAGGCCTTGAAGTTGACTTTTAAAATCCCTTATTAGTACTCATTGTATTGGCTTCAGATCCCACAAATCTTGGAAACATCCCTCGTCTTGGCACTTACTGACTGTGACCTTGGGCAAGTTTCTCAACTCCATTGAGCTTTTGTTTTCTCATCTCAGCTATGGGACCAAAACAATCTAACCCTGCAAAACCACTGTGAGGCTTAACTCAGGCGATCCAGGGCCCACAGTAGGACGCCCGTTAAAGACAGCCACTGCTGTTGCATCAGCAAACGTGGCAGTCGCCGTGCTCTCACTCCCTCACCCCATACGTACCCTTGGTCAGTATGTTCCTAAAAACTCCGAAGTGTGGCAGAGAATGAGAGATTCTAAGAAGCTCCATGTAGGAGGCCCCATCCCCCGAGGAGGAAATGAACAGCCCAGAGCTGAGGCTTTGCTCCTCTTGCCGACTTCACAAGCGGCCACAGCCTGATCCCCATGCTCCCCCGGGACCCTTCCCAGTGACCAGCCGTGTGGAGAGGCGCAGCCAGAGGGAATAGACGCCGCAGGCCTGTGTGCTCACACGCTGCCTGTTATCGAATAACAAACACCAGCGCCAATACGCTCCCTGCCAGCTCTTTTCCGTCCAGGCTGCCAACTCACTCCTCTGACCCTGGCTCAATCTGGCATTCATAGAACGTAATTATCTCTTTCGGCTGACGGCACCCAGGTCATGAAACCGTTGATGTTGAACTTTCTGCTCTGGTGAACGTGAGGGGAATATGAAAGAAACCAGAGTCCCCAGAAGACGTTAATTCCTGCAGGGTTCGCACTTAAAACCCACGCTCCAAAAAACGTCGTCTGAGCGCGGGCCGGGTTACCCTCAGACCGCAGCAAGCGAGCCTGAGGCCAGGGGACCCCGAGACTCGGGGACACTAACGTCCCAGGCACTTGATGGATACCCAGTCCTGTAACTGCTTTCTTCCCCTCTCCACCCCACCCTTCCCATAAAGATTTATTCTGTACCACACACACAAATGCACTGGGTAAAATATGTGATGAGGAAACAAGGGGGAATAGTTCATAAATATTCTCAGCCATATGCAAACAATCTCAAATTTATTTTTCTCTTTTTTAAGGAGGAAAAAAAATCCACCCATTCCATGATCACTTCCAGATTCATTGAGGTTGATATTACATAAGACCCAATATTGTTTTCTCGTCATAGAGAAATAATGACTTGGAAACGGCAATTTGAGCTAAGAAAATAATATACTCTTACCAGGGCATGGAGGCTGAATGGGGACTCGGGAGCCAAGACTAGCTCAGCCTCCAATGAGCTCTTGCAAGCACGGCTCGGCCCTGGTTCGCTGGCACGCTCTGTGTACCAGGGGTGTGGATCGGCACACAGCCGTGTAGACCCCTGGGGGCTCAGGTTCACTTGCAGCTGATACCACAGGTGATCTGTGCCGGTGGAAAGGACCGGCGCAGCTCTGTGGGCCCAGGTTGCCGTACTCTCGTTCTCTCTGGCACGTGAACTTGCAGAGAAGGTAAGAACCGAGGATCCACCTCGGACGGACATCTGCAGCCTGCACGGGGGTCTGTTCAACTCTCCGTGGAAGGAAACGTGGCTGTGGGGGGCCAGTCCCAGGCCACACACCTTCTGCCCCCCTGGGTCCCTCTCACCGCTCTCCTCTTTTCCCCAGCACAGTAAGAAGTTCACTTCCTGAATTCCTGAAGTAGACCGGGACGTCTGTGCCATCCAATATTTCAACACACAATGAAGCTACAGAGATGGGAATCAGTACTGGTCTCCATTCAGCAGATAAAGAGATGGGTCTTGGACTTGTCAAGGCCACACACAGGTGCAGGCAAACTGTTCAAACTGCTCCGGGCGTACAGAGAAGATGTACCTGCTTTTGTTTTCAACTATGTGGTTTTCCTGCAAGCTCCCAGCCCTTGCATGGTGGGAAAACAAGTTCAGTTTAGTGCATTCTGGATTATAACCTAGTCTGATGTAACAATTGAGCAGTCCCTCCAGAGACCTTTCAGTCGCTTTTGCATGAAAATGCTCATTTTCCCAGACAGCCACCCTGTCTGCTTTGCTCCCTGAGTGCAAGGGGGTGGGGAGCCTCCTGTGACCTCAGGGCACTGAGAGCGAGTCCTGGGACCTGTGGCTTAGCAGGTCTTAGGGACGCTAAGACAAGTCCTGTGTCTCTTCCCAGTTATGCTGAAGCTCTGCTTCCTTCCAGAATAACCACAGGATATTGCCCCGAAGGTGATGGTCAGAGGCGGGCTGCTGGTCTTCCTCCAAAACCCTGGGAGGCTCCCGCAGCCAAGGGCCCCGTGGGGCTTTATAGACAGGTCTCTAGTTCCTTGACCCTCTTCCCCTCGCGCTTCCCCTTCAACCCCAGGTCCCCCCCGGGCAGAAGGGGTGACCTTTCCTGTTCAATTTCCTCTGTCAAAGAGCCCGTCAACCACAGGGCGGCAAGCCTCCCTGTGAGCTGAGTCCTCCTGGCCTGGCTCTTACTGTGCTAAGATGAAGAAATAAAGGAATTTAGAACATTTTAAGACAATAGCTTGGCCTGCAAGGCTACTGTGTTGTTGAAAATGCTATTTTGAATATCAGAAGCTAAGTGTTGAATTCTTTTTTCTTTCTTGGAATTCCTCTAAAGAAACCCTCATCTCTCATGGGGCCGATGGATGCCTAGGACAGATTAGAATCATGAGCTCAGGAAGGCAAAGAGAAAAATATTTTCAAAATAGTAGCCCTACTACAGGAGTTAGGAGGAAAATCAGTATTTAAAAACAGGCTGTTGGTTCGTTCTTTATTTCAATGTCTCTGGTTATCATAACCAAAGGGGAAGCGGGAGAGGATGGGGGGGAGAGGGAGGGGAAGGGCCATCAAGGAATGTGTATAAAGGACACATGGACAAAGCCAAAGGGGGGGTAGGATCGAGGGTGGGAGGTGAGGATGGCTGGGGTGGGGGGAAAATGGAGACAATTGTACTTGAACAGCAATAAAAAAAGTAAGAGAGGGAAAAAAAAGAAAGAAAAAATAAAAGCAGGCTGTTGGATTCCAAAATCTAAACTTCTTCCACTCTGCAAGGTGTCTCTGGGTGCCAAGGACCACCCTGTGGCTTCCTGGGGGCCCACCCACTGCTCACTCCCTGACAAGGGTGTGGCCATGAGAACATCTCTCCTCAGGCCCTCCCTTCCAGCTAATCTGATAACATGTTTGTCCTCTGCTTTTAATGCCTCCATGTCAGCCAGAATTCCTGGCGCTCTCAGGGGCCGTGATGGGGTTGAGAAGGGGAGAACCCCCAGGACCCTTCACCTTGTCGCTCAGCAACAAGCGCCCACTCCACCTGGGCTCGGACCGACGCTGCCACACTGTCAGTGTGCCAGCAAAGCCTCGTGGTGAAATGAGAGGTAACCATTCGGGTATTGCCTATGAAGAAAGAACTATCTAAATATTGAGTAACACCCAGAGGATTCGACAAAGTTTTTACTTTTCATCCTCTCATTTGGAATCATGTCAATATAACCAAAGGATGAAAAATGCAGAAAGCACAGCTGAGTTCCAAGGGAGACCGCAGCCTGTATTTCTCTGGCCATCCCATGTTCTTGGGGAGAAAGTACAAAGATGACCATCCCTACTAACATTTGATCATTTGAAACATGAAAACAATGTCATGGGAACAAGAAAATCAAATGTAAGAATTTAATATTACCTCTCCCTCACCTTTTGGAGGAAGAAGCCTTTCTTTAGAAGCAGAGAGAGGTCAGATTGCGTGATGCCTGGGGCCGCAAGCCCAGGGGAGTTAGGAAGGCTGGAGCAGCCAGGCCCAGGGGAGTTAGGAGGGCTGGAGCAGCCAGGCCCAGGAGAGAGGAGGGCTGGAGCACCCAGGCCCAGGAGAGTTAGGAGGGCTGGAGCAGACAGGCCCAGAGGAGTTAGGAGGGCTGAGAGGAAGAGTTGTAGACCGAGCAGGCAGACAGGTGGATGCTGCTGTTTTGAGGCAAGACAGAGGTGCTCTAAGGTTACATGTAGGACGTTTGTCTTTGAGGTGGGAGTGTAATTCCCTGCCCCACCCGAAGCCTTCTGTAAAGATCAGAATTCACTTTCCAGCTTGGGGAATTAAAGTCACAGAGCTTTTCTTCCTTGGAAACAAGAGACGGTACAGTGGCCCAATTATAGCTGAGTGACATCAGAATGAATGACCACACAGAGGCAGAATGATCAGGCAGGTGGAAACTGGGGGCCACACCCTCTGATCTAAGGTGACCCTTCTAGAACACATAGCAAGTTAGGGATCCCTTTGTCTCTGAAAACATTATCCATGCTGGGCCCTATAACACACTGAGGCAGAAATAGCAGCAGGGGTGTGGGAGATGAGAACTGGGCTTTCCTTCAGATTTGGCTGGCCCTCCTCGGCTGTGCCCGGGCCCTCTGGCTATGTTAGCACGTCACAGGTATCCTCAGGAAGGGCAGAGAGAGCCTGGGGCGGGGGTTGTCAGGTAGCCCTGAAACAGGCTCCCCTGAGAGGCCTCACAACAACGACACCGTAACAGAGAGCTGCTGTTCTTACGGCTGCAGAACTTGAGTTGGTGAGAGAATGGTAAGGAAGTGAAGTCTAAGAGCAAGAGACAACTCCAGGCAGAAGCTGTGTGAGGCGAAGCTGGTGCGAGCACCTCGGAACTCCTGGGTGCAAGGAGGACCCTGGAGCCCAGAGGATGAAGCTCATTCTTGCATTTCCCAACACGTCCAGGATCCCAAGTCTCCTGGAATCATCTCTTTGAATTTGGCATTGTTCACTCCAGTCCATGTGGGTGCGCCCAATTTTCTTGGTCTGGTCGTTTGGAGATTCCATGTCTACCTTGGGCATCAGACCAAGGTCACAGCCAGAAAGAAGGACGCTGTCAAACTGGCTCTGGCTGTGAAGACCCAGGGCTCCCGCGTGGGCAGCGGTTCCCGGGTCTCCGTTTCTAGGCACTGGTAGAAACAGGAAAGGTGGAAAGACAAATAGTGGTTTATGAGAAAGCAAGATGCAGGGGCAGGAGCTTCAGCAGATTCCCCACTGTTCCCTCGTGCAGCGTCCGCGGGGCCAGAGACGAGTCAGCAGCTCATGCTGCTGTGGTTATTATTTGTTTGTTCTAGAAAGGAGATTGGCCTTGAATGAGAGGGTGAACTAATTGACACACTCCAACAGTTCTTTCCTGTAAGAGGCCAGTAAATGATTCTTTACCCCCAAGGCAGGATCCAAGCCTTCCAACTATGGCAAACTGGGATACAGGGCACTGTGGGGTGCCCCCCACTCCCCTTCGGCGGAGAGAATCCCCCAGCAAATGGGGCACTCTGGTATTGTCTGAGGAAGAGACAGATCTCTGTACAGCTTCCTCCCTGCATTGACAGGGGATCACTGTGGAGAATCATCTTTTTTTATGTGCAAACCAGCCTGAGATGTGCTTTCTGTCCAGAAGAATTATTCCTAACAACAACAACAACAACACATTTTTCTTTCAAGGCGAGTCTCTGGCTGTGTTCAAACACTAACAAGGTAAAGAATTTAAGTCAACTTCAGCAAGCCCTTCTTAAGGTTTTTTATTTTTTTTTTAGTATGAAGGGAAATAGGGATAGATAGACAATTCCTGATTCCGATAATTTTCTGAATCTCCTAAAAAGCCATAGTCAATTGGAAGACAAAGATTATCACTTAGGTCTTCCCATCTAGTTGTGTGCACGCACACAGTCTGTGCCATGTACGAGCCCCAAATGTTTCTTTGTCCGCAGGAGGAGAAAGAGAGAGACTGACTCCGAACGGAGCCATCGCGAAGAGGAAACTGCAGAAACTCGCCGGCGAGGGTTGCTGCTTGGAGCCACCCGCAGGGAAGGTGTTCCCCAGGAGGACGCCCGGCCCCGGCTTCAGCGATGGGGCGGTGGCGACCCCTGCTGGCCAGGCCTTAAAAAACTTCTGCATCTTTTACAGCGAGCGGGTATGTGTTTTCTATTAGGCTTTCCAGAAACTCATAAATGGTTGTAAAATCCATTGTGCTAATAGAAAGAACGACATAAATGCTGACTGAAGCTATTAATGCTGGTTGTAGTTTATGTAGCAGACTGAATCAGGCTGAAAACTGTGAGGTTTTTATGGCAACTTTGTAACAGGTTATTTTTAAGTATCAGGCCATAGATTAGGTTCAGTGCTGATGTCCAAGCATTTGGAATGAGCTGATTGGGAAGATTCTGACTTTCTCAGAGGTCAGCTGTTCCTGTGTTTAGACCTAGAGATTTTCTGGCTCTGCTCTCCTTCCCTCCAAACACTCAGGCCAAAGTGATGTGATCACATTTTTGTCTTGCTTCATCCTCAAATGCCCACATCTTTTATGTAAGAACCATTAACAAATTTAAAAACTGCCACCCTGCCACCACAACTCAGAATTTAAATAATTACTGGTTTTAGTAATTCTGTGACTGTCCTAAATTCTCTTCCAGCTGCCCATTCTCTCATGAGTCAGACAGGTCCGTGTGGAGCACCCTCTGTGGGCCAGGTGGGGCGCCCCTCAACCCTCCCGGATTGCTGAGTCCAGTGGTGAAGCTGGGGTGTCGAGTGCATTTAGGGAAACACACTGGTGGTTCTTCAATCAGTATCTGTCGGTTTATGGACTGATTTGATCACAGTTTCCTAAATGACCCGCGCACTCTCGTCAGAAACGACGGGCTGTATTCACCGGGTGATGGGCACAGGTCAAGAACACAAGCCACGGGACCAGCAGCCCGGGTCGCGGTCCTGGCGGTGCCACACACTCGCTGGGGCAGGCTGCTTGGCCTCTTGTGCCTCAGTTTCCGCAGCTGCAAAATGGAAATTAACAAGGCACAACGTTGGGGTTACCGTCAGTGAGTCACGCCTGCACAGGGCTTTAGGACGGTGCCTGGCACGCAGTGAGTGGTTCGGTGTGCCCTGCGTGGTGAGGCCGATGTATGCACATCAAAGCCTACAAAATAGTTGAGAAGTGCTTAGAACCTCAAGAAAATAGTCAGCTAGAAAAATGCGGCTCTTGACTCAGCCCCCGTCGGCCCGGAGGCATCACGCGGTTTTCTCCTGTGTTCCCCCCTCTGGTCCTTCCACTCTGACTCTGCCGCTGGGACCACAGCCCCACCAGAGTGAGCCTCCTCAAGAGTCGTGCAATGGACAACCTGAGAGAGGAGGCTCAGCGGGGGTGGGGGTTGCTGCTGCTTTTGCAGAATTGCCCAGATATGCCACAATGGTGCCCCTGCCCTCTTGCTCAGAGCCGTTCTCTGGGTGCCCTCACGTGCCCCCACACAGGTCACGGTCTGGGGGTGAAGCTCTTCGCTGGGTGTTCTAGTGGCACAGCTTCGACTCTGTGAGTCTCATATCTTCCAAAGTTTGAACTAAGAGTGTAGCAAATTAAGAGAGTAATTCATACTTGTTTCCCCAAATCTAGGTAATATAATGATGCAGATTTGATTAACCTCAAAGGAGAGTTTAAAATAGTGTGTCTATTTTTTTGGTGGGGGACATAGCAAGATCAGATATTTTCACCATAGTTTTTTTTTTTCTTAAATACCTTCAGTTAAAAGTGAATTATATGCAAGAATTCATTCTTACCTTCTTTGTTACTAACAGAACCCAGATTTTTTTTCAGAGTAGCAACATGCCTGGTCAATCATATCTTTCTTTCCAGAGTCCCAGACTTTCAGCTAGACGAGGCCCAATGACCAAGTCCTGGCCAATGAGATGGAAGTGGAAATTTATGAATAGGCTTTTGGGAAAGAAAAGACAACACACAGCTGGCACTGCCTGGGACTCAGATGTGATGTCTGGAAGTGGAGCAACAACTCTGTGACGTGAGGATGACAATCCACACTAACGATGGAGAGTCAGGTGCTCTAAAGAACTGGACCCACAACTTCTTTACGCAACCATGCTGCCTAGAACTCTCTACTCTCTGGACTCCTTGTTATGTGAGAAAGGCAAACTCCGATGAGAAGTAAACACTTACAAAGAGTGCTAGAGCAGGGCATGGCACAGAGTAAAATGCTATGTAGGTTTTTGCTTAAGCAAAATAAAATAAATATTTGCTTTAGCCTCTGTAATTAGGTTTCTATTATATGGAGCCAAACATAATCTTTGCCAATACACATAGATATTGCCAGTATTTCATCATTACATGACTATTCTAGCACCTTGCACAGTGCTTGGTACTGAATAACTTTAAAAACAAACCAACCAACGAGCTCTTCAGTGGGCTTTGAGGAAATGTGAGGGCCCCTGACATGTGGCTCCGTGAGTCTCTGTATGCTCATGCTGCGGGCGCCACCTCACTGGAGGACTGCACCGGCTCCCTTTCTTAGCATAAGGATAGCGCTCGGTCCCTTGGGGATGGACAAAGGGACGCCATGAGTCTGGACTGGCGTGCCCTCCTGTAGGGCCACTGGGGCCAAATGAGCCGGATGTGGAGCCCAGGCCACCACCAGCCTGCACCTTTCTGCCCACGGGCACAGGTGGGATTGAGGTCAGGGCCAGACTTGGGCAAAGTGTGGAGATTCCCATGACAGAAACAAAACACGGGGACAGTCGGCGCATGTGTCTACGGGCACGTGGCCACCAGAGTTGGAGGTGGGCGTGGAGGCCCTGGGAAATCACCAGACTTGGTTCCTTTCTCTGGAATACTCTGGAACAAAGGGGATTCTGGACAGAGGCTCAGAGAAACAGTTTTCTTACTTTAATCCAGGGGCTCCTAGAAAAATTATTTGACCTCTGGCTTCTGGCTGGATGGAGTAACCCTAGAATTTAGTCTCCTGTGATTTCTCCTCTGAGTCTTGGAGTGTAACCTTTAACAGTGAATGGAATTGTTTCTTTACATTTAGTTATAAAACTAAAGGTGATAAAGGTGTATCTATAAACGTTCCACTTGAGCAAATGCCACCACTACACACGGATGGTCTTCAGGAAAACCATTCAGATTATTTCACTTTTATTGATTGGCTGGTTCTAAGTAAGTTTCTGTGTGTTGTTTTCCCCCCAGTGAAGCTCAGTGTAACGTGACAGAGGTTACTAAGGCGGTGTGTGTTCCCAGCGGAGAGAAGTTTTAGTCGTAGGACATCATAAGCTATGACTGAAGGCTCAGAAGTTTCAAGGATAATCAAGAGAATAGAAGTGCCTGAAATGTGGCCACAGGGTTAAAGGTGAGCGCCGGACAGGTGGGAACAGGTAGTGGCTTGGAGGAAGTACCGGTGACATGGATGAGTTGGGTCAGGCCCTTTCCACACCTCTCAGGTAACCGAGCAGACAGGGTAGGGGCACCTTGAAGTGCCTGGTTATGGTTCATTCACTCACTCAACAGGTGGTACTGAGCACCTGCTTGAGCCAGATGCTGAGCGGGGCCCTCGGACAGTACCGATGACCAGCCCCTAGTGGAGACCGCTGTCCAGAACCCTGTTTCCCAAAGCACGCTCCTGGGCCATCAGCAGCGGTGACACCCGGGAGCTCTCGGGCGTCAGTATCTGCACTGCAACGAGACCCCCAGGGGACGCAGATGTACATGCAGATTGGAAAGGGCTCTGCACAGCAAGGCAAGCAAACGCAAGTGTTACCTGACTTAAGTCCTAAACATTTGTGTCTCTTTAGCTAATGAGGCTACTCAGGCTAAACTCCTGAGTGCTCTGAGGTGGGTTGAGGTGCCTTCCTGAAGGGCCGATTTTTAAAGAAGGTCGGGGGTTTTGGAGTCCAGGTTCTGCAGAGCAACATCTTTTCTTCAGCGAATTATCCTCCCTAAGCAGCGGATGTATTCAGCTACTACACTGGATTTAACCCTGGCTTCAGTCCTTAGGTGTTACTGTTACTGTTCGGTCGTGTTACTTCATTTGCAGCAAGAGAATGTAAAAGGCTGACAAGTGCCTGCTTTGTGCTGTGTGTCCCTCACTGGTCCCATCACGTCTTCTGAACACAACGCCTCAGCTTTTCTTGTGTGAGATGGAGAGAATGTCGCCCACCCCGGGCAAGTGGTGGCAAATTGGACAAGGAAAGTTCATAACTGTGTCTGTAGTTGTTGTGAGAAGGTTCAACACACCACCTGGATGTCACATCTTGTCGTGTCCGCCCCGGCTCTACCAAAAACGGGGCCACCCTTTCTGCATGCAATTTATCAGCGCCATTCTCCACTGAGCGTCGGCAGAGGGAGAGAAGGGCCTGTTTGCGCTCTGGTCACAGGTGAGGGGTTCTGAGCACCATCCTCGTCATAAACCCGCTGCAGGGATGAAATGTGGGCACGTACCCCCATACCCACCATTGGGCCGGAAGGTGACGCTGTGAGACCCACACTGTGTCCTGTCCCTAACACAACTTTACATGCAGGCACATTTTTCAGATTAATTGATACATGACCCTGTTTATTTAAGGAACTAGGTCATGCCCTACGTTCATGCACGACAACTGAAGAACACATGTAAGCTCCGTGTGTGTGTGTCTGTGAGTGTGGAGAGAGAGGGACAGACAGACAGACATTTAGCTCCCACATCTAGAACGCACAAAGACAAGAGGTGTCAGTTGCACAGGATGAGGTAACGGTAGCCAGACGTGAAAGAGCATTTAGCTCTTGTTCAAATTAGTCCTTTAAAGTTCCTTTATTCCCCAGACCTTGATGGGAGTCCAGGCCCAGCCAGGAGAACTCATTCTGGTCAGACTGCGGGAAATTCCACCACATGGAATGGTGTTGGTGGTCTCCACAATACTCCAGCCGGCAAGCCCACCCCACAGAGCTAACACCCTCTCCTTCCACTAATGAATGCGCCCACCCATGCAGGACCCTCCTCTTTCCCCTTCCACCCCCTCCCTCCCTGACCCGCCCCCAGCGACAAGCCAAGTGGCCACCAACCACCTTCCTTATGACCACCTAAGGATTCATTTCAGGAGCCAAATTTATTAAATTATAAATTGCCAGCATCTGCCTCAATAATGAACCAAATCAAAGACCCTCTGGAGGAGTCCCCTGGGCCAGTTCTGGGAGGTGCCAGAAGGAAATATCCACCCCTTCCCCTCCCTCTTGCTTCCAGCCTCAAGGACCCTCCACGTGTGAGGGTGTGCATCTCTGCAGGACACGCCAAACCTGTGAGGGTGTGCATCTCTGCAGGACACGCCAAACCTCAGAGGTGGGTCCCTCCAAGCCTAGCTTATTTGTTTTTCCTTGTAAGAATGCTAATCAAAGCAAAACTTCAACCCAACAAACAAACAAACAAAACACCCTGTACTGGCTATTTGCACGCAGGGGTGGCCAGGGAAGGCCGCCTGAAGGGTTCCTTTGTGACCAGTGGTGGTTTTTGAGAGGAGACAGCAATGGCCGCTTTATGAGGAAGTGGCAAGACAGTCACCTCGTTAGCCTTGCCACTGTGGTGGTCCGGGGCCCACCCAGGAGCCTCCGTCACGATAACAGCCCGGGCTGAGGTCTTCTTTCAGGGAACCAGGTGCCCTGAGTTGGGACACAGCTGTCTTCCTCCAAAAACACGTGTTTCTGACAGAATAGACACAGAGCGCCTCTGCCACCTCGGTGACTTCTGCTTCTGAGCAGCGTCATTATAACTCACGTTCCCACTACTTCTTACAGACGCATCGCCTTAGCCTTAACTGCAGAGTCCCAGGCTGAAGGAGAGGTGGGGCCTGCAACGGAGCCCACCCTGCAACCTGGGGGCTAAGGCCTGAGAAGGAGGAAGAGAGGGAAATAAGCGCCCTCTGACTGAAGTGGCCTGGAATAATAAATACACACACTCCTTTAAACATGGGTCGCCACATCCTGGGGAATCTGGAAAAATGCTCCACCTTGCCTCCCAACCCCCCCTCCCACGCTCACCCCCAACAGCAGTTTGCTTTCATGCTGCTTGGAGAGAAAGCATGGACCCTTTGATAGTCAGGGGCTTGTTAGTTCTGGGCTAACAGCCCTCCCAGGCCTCTTTGAATCCTTTCCAACACTTTTCTATTTTAGGTCAAGGAAGTTCACGAAAATAAAGATTGGAGGTGGTGGGAGAGGGAAAGGAGAAAGAGGAGGTTGGGGGCAGCTTGTCCTCAGAGAGGCAACCAGCAACCTCTGCAGGACCCATTGGCCTGGTGGACATGTCCTAACGTGGCTGTGCGGGA
Organism: Macrotus californicus; assembly: GCA_007922815.1. Taxonomy (NCBI): domain Eukaryota; kingdom Metazoa; phylum Chordata; class Mammalia; order Chiroptera; family Phyllostomidae; genus Macrotus; species Macrotus californicus. The sequence continues at coordinate 27,068 of VMDR010001231.1, forward strand.
CAGATGATGAAGGTGGCTCATAGCCCCTGAAGGAGATCTGGTCTCTTCTGGAACCTCCAGTCAAAGCTTAGGCATAACTGAGTCCCCCGTATGCAGATGCTTGAAAATCCACAGGCCGCCTTCTGCGAAACCTGGTTAGCTGTGTCTAGCGCTGATCCTCCACCTGCCAGAAGAGGGCAGCACGTGCTTCTACTTTGCCCTGAAACCTGGGTTGCCTGGAGCAGGCTTCCAGAACCCAAGGGCAGCAGCAATGGCTATGACATATTGGTGCCTACTGTGTGCCAGGGACTGTCCTTGGTGTTCAAATGCATAGCTTTATCTCATTAATGTGACAATGCCACAAGAAAGAGCCCTATTGTAATCTCCATACTGGAGATGAGGAGATACAGAAATTTAGAGAGCATGCTATATTGTAGCCTGAGGCCTAAGACAGAGCTCAGCAGATGACAGCGCAAGGGTCCAATCCAATCCACTGCCCGTTTTTGCAGTGCCCTCAAGATAAGAATGGGTTTTTTTTTGACATTTTTGGATGGTTTGAAAGACATCAAAAGGAGAAGAATATTTCCTGACACCTGAAAATGATGTGAAATTCAAATTTCAGTGTCCACAAATGAAGTTTTCTTGGAACACAGCCGCAGTTACTGTTCACATATTGTCCTCGGCTGCTCTGTCGTTCCAGCAGCAGGCCGAGCAGTTGTGACAGCCTGCAGAGTCTGCAAAGTCCAAAATATTCACTGTCTGGCCCTTTACGGAAAAAGTTCGCCAACCCCTGACTAAGAGATACGTGGGAAAGACGGACAGCAGAACTGACACTTTACTGGGGATGGAGTTAGGACAGCCATCCTGGAGAGATCAGGGAGCAATGTTGACCTTGACTCCCTTTCTTTCCAACAAGGTGGCTCAAGGTCAAGCAGAAGGGAGGGTTTGCCATGTTACTGCATAGCCTACAGGAAGTAATCGAATGTTCGATTTAGAAAGGGCTATGGGAATCAACTACCATATTTCATCAAGACTAAGATGCACAATGTTTTCGCATTCGACACCTTTGAAAGCAAAATCTTACAGTTTAAGTGAAAGAATTTTTGTCTACTTGAAAGCAGTTTTTATTTCCTAGTGGCACTTAGAATAATAGTGTCTTGCAATAGATGACACCTTAGATTAGACAGTTCCCTTCTCCAAAGGCCCCGCCTCTCTTTGTAGCCTCCCATTAATGGATGTCGCTTCTTTAGTTGGAGGCCCCTTCCACAGATTCCGCGGTAAATTTCTTAGTAGTGAGCTGGAGTCTGTGAGCCTCAATTTCCTATACATCAAACGAGGGTGGTCCTGTTTAACATATGCACTTAAAGGGTCTTACAGGTTTTAGTACAAGGGAGGGGTAAATGCTGGGAGGAAGGCACTCTGTCCGCTGGGTGGAGAGGAGGAGAGCAGGCTGCAGGGGCTGCAGGTGTGTTGGTCTGGTTCCCCCAGGAGGCTGTGAGATGGGAAGACAGGGAGGGGTTTGTGTGAACACAAACCACTGAGAACATGGCAGGGAAAGAAAGGTTGCCAGTGCTAGACATTTTGTTTTCCCTCAACATGGGCCAGGAGCTGGGTGCACCACAGGGACACCTTTTTGAAGAGAGAAAACGGGCAATTTGAAGATTCAGGCCTGAAGGGAGAAAGGAGACAAGGCAGGAAGGAAGAACGCAGCCTCAGCTGGTTTTTACTGCCTTTCACCGGAGCCCCAGGAGATGATGAAGGGGAACAGAGAGAGGCGGGAAGAGAAAACTGATACCGTGGTGATAACCACAGTGCAGCCCTCCAATTACAGTCCCATCAGGAAGGACTTCCACTGAGAATGACTGTCCCCATGATGGGATGAGCTACGGAGGGTTCTAGAACACCCGAGAGTCTCCTTACGGATATGTGGCTGTGACGATCAGTTTTCGCAGGGAGCACACCGCTTGCTTGTAGCTCCCAGGAAGTAAAGCCACTGATAGGACCCTTGGGGAAGAGGGAAAGTTGACCCTTATTTGGAAAAAGAAGGACTGCTCGGAGAACTTGGTGGTTAGTGGTGACTCTTTTGTCCTGGCAAAGGATCTGAGGCCAGGAGGTGTTGGGGGCTGGGGTACCCTCCCCTTGTTCTCCCCACCCCCCACAGTGGCAGCCAGGTTTGGGTTGGGACTGAGGACAAAGGGGGGGCAGAAGGCTCAGCCCCAACCAGGTGCTTTTCATTTGGGGACATGTGTACTGGATTTTCTGGGGCACGACCAGCTTCTTATAATTTGATTATTTTCAATGAAGGCAATTTGTTAGACATCTGATTTTCAGTTTGGAATTACGGCCACCACACTTACAACTAATGAAGGACAAAGCTAGAGAGACAACTCGATCTGAGTATGGGTCGTGTCCTTGAGACACACAGGACCACACCCAGCATATCCCAGGTAGGTGTCCGAGGAAGGTTTTCAGGAAGTCAGAAGGATTTCGTTAGGACAAATCTATCAGGAGGAGCATGTTAGGAAATCATGGTGTCTTCCATATGAAAACAGGGGCACATCTTTGCAAAAAACGCAAGGGGACCTGTCAGTCATGAGAAGGGGGGCAGGCACAGGCAGGCTGCTCCAAATCTTGGAAATGACGAAGAGGAGCAGGACAGTTGGTGACGCGGGCCTGAGGCTCTTGGGAGGTCTCATAGGTCTCCAAGAGAAGATGGAAAGAAAAAAGAAGAAAAATGACTGTCAGAAGTCAAGAGGGCACAGGTGAAGACCAGAAGGGTGAGGAGGGGTGGGTGCAAGTCGAGGACAGCGCCTGCAGAAGGGAGCTGGAGAGAAGCTGCATCAGCGGGAAGTCAGCGAATGGGAAGGAAAGGGAAACAGCCCAAAGAAAATGAAAGTAACAGTTCCCCCGTGCCTACAACTCGAGCCTCCAAATCAAGACTATTTGTTGTTCTTCTGGGAAATTGGTTTGTTTTTATCTTCTGGGGGAACCAAGCTGTAGTTGACAAGGGGTCCCTCTGTCTGCTGGGTTGGGAGCCAAGCTTGTGGCTGACTATCTGGGTTGAGCACCGAGGCTCTGGGGGCTGCTTTTCCTGTTTAGCTCGCCCTGGGCTCCGTTTTATGGTCCCCCTTGTTTTTCTTTCTCACCTCCTTGGAGGGTATGTTGCTTGGCTGTACTTTATGTGTCCCTGTGAGGGGCTGTAAAGTCTTTCTGGGACAGCAGAGTATAAATTTGAAAACAGAAAAAAGGCCCACAAAACAGGAATACAGAGGCAGAAATACAAGAGGAAGCTAGACCTGAAGGGCAAAGAGACTAGGGAATTCCAGGAAAGACTTGACATTCCCCAAATCATCCAAATTGGGACAAACACCATTTAGCACAGAAAATGTGGCACCAGCAATTCGAGAGGTATGTGTGCTAGATGTGTTAAAAAGGGACTATGCAAAGGAGGGGGGGGAAAGCCAGGAGGCTGCGTGTGGTATGCGGGTTGGGTGAGAGACTGGGTTTGGGCCTTGGTAGACCTTTGGGAAAGGGACAGAGAACCCCGTGAAGGTGGGTGCGTGTACCGCGATGACGAAGGGAATGTTCGAAGTGAACGGAGTGGAAGTATTGGATTCTTGCCTTAGTCTACAGGCATGTACGTGTCCACTTTCTCTCCAGCCAAAAAGAAAATGGGAAAAAGTAAATGAGAATACAACACTTGTGCCCAAAATGGGATGGCCATACTGGGCTGGGATGTTAACTATATCTGGAGGAAACAGGATCAGAGTGGGAAAAATTTTGAAGGCTCTTTTAAAATAATGAATAATCCCCGGCTGGCATAGCTCAGTTGATGGAGCGCAGGCTGCAGACCAAAGGGTCACCGGTTCGATTCCCAGTCAGGGCACATGCTTGGGTTGTGGGCCAGGTCCCCAGTGAGGGTCACGTGAGAGGCAACCACACATTGACATTTCTCTCCTCTTTCTCCCTCCGTTCCTCTCTCTCTAAAAATAAATAAAATCTTTTAAAAAATAATGAATAAGAATAGGGAACTAAAGGTGCACATTAGATCCATTTGTTAAATGCCTGGGACGTGCAACATGTACAAAAAGTGAAGTAAACCAGTAGAATTTACAGGATTAAAGTATAAGGAAAAAGAGAGATTTTGAAAAATAAAGTAAAATATAGTATTTTATGCCCAGATTAGGGTAAGTAGCTAAAATGAATTTCTTGAAAGCCAAGGGGTTTGGCAGAGATTTTCAATTTGTTCAAACACCACTTTGAGGGTAAGAAACGCAAAATATACAAAAGATATTCAGAGAGAGAAGCCCAGATCCTCTTATGATATGATAGAGAGTGGGAAGACAAGTCAAATTGGGGTGTAAAAGAAACCCCTCAAGGGAAGGGATAAACTTAGGAGCCAGGCTGATGTTCCAGAGCAGAATGACAAAGCAAGTGTGCAGTCCAGGAGCAAGGAGACGCAGAGCCGCTGAGTCTGAGGCCGGCTGCCCCATCTCGGGCGTCCTGGGGCCTGTGGGACTCAGTAGCATCTCAGAGGAAGGTGCAAAGAGCCGTGCCAGGACGCAAGGGTTTTTAACAGCGATGCTACCAGAGAGAGCGATGGGAGGACGGTAAAAATGGAGGCCGCCAGGGCTGCGAAAGTTGGAGGACCAGGCCGCGGTGGCCGCGCAGCACGCATGGAGGCAAGATACAGGACGCGGAGCTGACTATGGTTTGTCCAGGCACGATCCCGATTGTGCCCAAGGTGGGACGGACAAGCTTGCGCCCTCCCCACAATCCTGCTTCAGAACACTGTGGACCTTCAGTACTGAACAACGGGCATCACGTTTACCTGCTGGATCGAACAAGCGATATGGGGGGGTGGGGGGGGGGGACCCAGAGCAGAGGCTCCTGCTGCCGAATCTAAACTCATTGCTGCCCTGTCCCTCCTCAGGGCCATGGGTACGCCTTCCGGGTGCGCGCTTGTTCCCAGGCCCCAAGGTCTCCCCCATGCGCCCGGCTTTCGAGGGAGAGCGGCCTTGCTTCCTGGGTGGGCCTGGGCCAGCCCCCTTGTGGAGCAGGATCTGAGTGATGGGCTGAGACAGGCAAGAAGAAGGGTCAGGGAAGAGAAAAAAAAGAAAAAGAAAACACAAAAGGAACAGTCTGAAGTAACAGATGCTGAGCTGGAGATCCAGCGGGGAAAGCCAGGCAGTGGTGCAGAAAAGCAGGTCACAGAGAGCCTGGGGCTAATGCTGAGCTGTCGGAGGGATCTGCAAGGGGCTGTCCCCCACCGCGACTGCAGAGCCCCACGGAGCAGAGATGGGGAGTGGGCTGTCTCAAGGGCCCGGGGGTCTCGGCTGTGTGGGCTGGAGCCCTGGCGCTGGCTGCTGAGCCAAGCACTTTTTGATCAGGCTGACCATGACCGGGGCAGGGGGCCATGGGGAAGAAGAGGGGAGACAAGCTATAGTTACCACGGTCACAAGGAAGGAAGCTCCGCGGGGTCTTGTTAAAAGGCAGAAGAGAAGGGCACCAAGGACTGCGATCTGGGGGGATAGATTCTGGGAAAGCAAAAATTCAGCAGCTTTGAAATGTGCGAATGAGTTAGGGGAGAGGAGTCACAAGAGCAAAGCCCATCCCGGAGAAAACCAGGGTGAAACAGAAGAAGCGGGAACAGCGAAAGTTGGAGAGTGTTGAGTTTATACGAAATTGATACGCGATGCTCAGTGGAAACTAGCTTTGGCTTTCGGGATGGGAGAACCGTAAGCACGGATAATATGTAAATACCGTTTATAACTTGAAAAATCTGGAAGGCTCTGATGAGATGAACTTTCTGAGGGTGCTTTGACAAGTATGAAGGGAGACATTTGTGGCTGCGGGAAAGGGCGCTGCGTGTGGAATCTGAAAGCTGGAGCTGAGAGCCGGCTCTGAGGGGTTGGAGGGGAGGCGAGGACAAGCCTCCGGTCCTCTCACTGGCCTCCGCGTACTCAGCCAGGAAAGTGGCAGGAGCGGCCCTTTCACATGGTGGCTCTGAGGGGCTGCGCTGGGTTCCGGGATGGCCACGACAAAGTGCCACAAAGTGGGTGGCTTAAAACAACAGAAATGTATTCTCTCACAATTTTAGAGGCCAGGAGGCCAAAATCAAGGTGTCTGCAGGGCCACGCTCCCTCCCCAGGCTCTAGAGGGGACTTTGCTGGCCTCTCTCAGCCTCTGGTGGCCCCAAGGGGCCCTTAACTCGCGGCTGCAGCTCTCCACTCTCTGCTCGGTCTTTTCATGGCCTCCTGGCCTATGTCTCTGTGTCCTCTCCTCTTTTTGTAAGGACACCAGTCATTGGATTTAGATCACCACGGTGATGTCATCTCAAGACTCTACTAACTACATCTGCAAAGACCCTATTTCCAAATAAGGCCACATTCTGGGGTTCTGGATGGACATGAGTTTGTGGAGGACATTACTCAACCCACCACAGGGTCCAAATGCAACAGAGCAAGGGCACTGAATATACTTAAAACAGTTTCCACATCTTTCTTCTTATGGTCCCTAAAAAGCCACTCTCCTTATAATGCCTCCTCGCGTACCTCCAGTCGCTGCCATTGCCCCCAGCAAATCCAGTCTCCTAGGCTAGCATTGCAGGTTTCAGCCACTTTTCCAGTCTCTGCTGCTGGCCTTTTCCCACACTCCCCACAACATCCACCCAGTTTCCAGACAACGGATTCCCTGTTCACTTTTATGATCCAGTTGAAACTTTTCAAGAACCTTTCTCAAAGGCCTTGAAGGTAAATTCTTCCTGCTCTGAACACCCCGGGCAGATATTTTTCTTCTTTTCACAGGACACTTAATCAGTTCTTCAGACTCCCTTTGATTAGCCACCATTTATCTCTTGTCTTGTTATTTGACATTTTGTAAATTTAAGCCTTTTCTTCTGCATCAGCCAGGCCTCGAAGGATGGGAGCATCTTTTTCTAGTTCATTTTCTAGAATCTAGTTGTGTGTCTGGCACAATCCAGGTCCTCAGGAACCATTACTGAATTATTTACTTCCCACTGCCTGAACTCTGTGCCTGCCAAAATTTCTTCTCTTTCACCCATTCAGGGCCGCCTCTACTGGTCACCTTGGTCTGGAGAGAGGTCTTTTTCCTGTGAGCCCTGGACCACTTGTTCTGTTCCACTGTGTGTTTGTTTATCTGATGGTCATTCATTCGCAGAGGTTCACGAAGCAGTTACTCTGGCTCTGTGCTGGGCTCCATCCAGGCTCCCGCCTGTAAGGCTGGCTCATTCATTCTCCCATTCAGTGGGCAAGCAAACTCTCTCATCCTTCTTCCTACCTTCTCTAGGGCCTAATCGTTCTTCAGCTGTTCTACATGCTCAATTTGACGGTTCTACTCAATCGCTTTAGCTAATTCTGAAAGGACGATGCCCAAGGAGGGGCTGAAAGTACTGTGAGCGGTTATGAGTCACTCAAAGTCCTCTGAGAAGGCAGTACAAGAGAACCTAGTGCTAAGCTCTGTAGCCAAGGCCGGCGGGGAGGAGCCAGGCTTTGAGAAGTGGCTTTCCCAGCACCCCCTGCATCTGCAGCAGGCAGCAGGGAGAACGCAGCCAGCGGGCTCTGCCTTCAGCAGTCACCACTGTGACAACTGCACTGTCTCACCATGGCTTCTGACAACCCCCTGAGGAATCTTTCAGGGACCAGAAGAAAGCTGTTGTTCCAACCAGGACTTCCTGAGAGCACAGACAGGCTCATGAATTGGGACATGTGAGCCTCCATATGAGGTGGGACCCTTCTGTGCACTATGCCCTGCATTACGGCTGGCTGAGAACACACACCACATCCCTCCCTCCAGTTCAGCAATAAGGCCCATTGGCCTTTTCTTCTGCACTAGCCAGCAAGCAGGATCTACAAGCCCCTCTCCTATGTCAACAGGGATGAATAACAAGCAGCAGTGCTCCCAGCTGCTTCTCTGAGCTGAGTACCTGAGATGCCCTGGGCAGGGGACAGCACTGCCAGGGAGACGTGGTGACAGGGCATCACTCACCAGCATTGTTTTGCTGCTTCGTGTTTTTGATGTAGGCAGAGAACTTGGAGAAGATGTCAATGCCTGCTGTGTTGGATTCCCGGTGTTTCGCAGCCAGTCTGGGGTACCTGGAAGGAAAGGCATGAGGTTCTAAGATCAGTGAGAACTTGGAGCTCCTTTAAGAGAGAATCTGGTCCCATCACAAGCAACACTCTGGTTTCTAGCCGGGTCTGCGGATCTTTGTGGGTTTTACATCCACCCTTTAGGGAGTGTGGGTGTCTCAGTCCTAGTTCACCAACAGACAAAAACAGAGGCCTCTGAGCGCCCTGAGGGAACGGAGTCTGGAGGCTGGGAACCGGAACACCATTCAGAGGGGCTAGGGACTGTCCTCTTTCTGGACCAATAACAATGCGCCAGCAAAGGCCCTAATCAAAATTCTGAACAGGCTCGCTCTGTATCAGGCAGTCTCCCTGACACTTCCCCAATGCGCACTAAAACAACTGTTCACTCCCAGGCCCGAGGTCATGTCCTGGCAGCACGGAGCTAATTCTGGGGTTTGCTAGGCACCTTGGCACCAAGGCCTCGGAACCGTTTCTCACAAGGAAGGATACCTATGCTCCTCTTCTGAAGCATCCTTTGCACGCTCCTTATTTGTGTGCAGTAATAAGGTAAGGACCAGGCTCCAGCAGCAGGATGAGTGTTTTCAAATGTCTCACTTCCAGGCGTAGATACAAATTTGCAAGGCTCAGTCCCTCTTTCTTGCACATTCTTTCATTGTGAAGCCAGAAGAATATAAAAGGCAAACTGGGGTTAGGACTGTTTACCGTTGAGAATACAGCCCTTGAGAGAGAATGAGATAAACTTGTACGTGTGGAAATGCTTGGCTCTGACCCTATTCCCACCAAAAACTGATTTCATGAGCACTTTATGTGGGTGGCCAGGCAGGGGCGAGAGGAGGTCTACGACCATTGCTGGGTTGTCATTATTATCAATGTGTGAACCTTTGTGATCTCTGGGTGAATAGGTGTCACCTGTGAGCTGTTTGGTTGCTTTATATTTAAAACATAATATTTTTTTCTGTTTGTTTAATGTCTTAAATAATTTGAACCAAAAAGCTTTTACAAATTATTTGTTCTTTCATTTTTTTCTGCTCCTCCACTGACCCAAATAGCTATAGGACTGTCCGCTCTTGCTCTGTGTTAGGTAGCTGATTAATTTCAGATATGGCCATTAGATGAGCAGTCCTCAGAACGTCCCTGGGTCCAGCCCTCTGCCATCAGGCAGCAACAGAAGGCGATGTCACTCTCGTGTTACAGGGAAAGCAACTGGAGACCAGAGAGGTTAAATGTCCGTTTGAGGGCCCACAGACAAAAAACAGTGGAGGCGCCGTGAGAACCCCGTCGCTGCCACTGGGGCGGCGTTCTTCCCGTCCCTCACACACCGCTCTGCTGTCAGCAAAGGGCAGCTTGTACTGAGTGCCCGCTCTGCGCCAGACACTCTACTAACCCTTCACACGTTTCCTCCTCCCAACTCTGTTGGCACTTCTCTGTGCCCTACTGAGAAACATGAGGCACAGAGAAGTTCAGAAATTTCTCTAAGTTTACCTGGCCAGGTAGCAGGAGCCAGGCGTTCAGCCCAAGCAGTTTCATTTTGGAAAGCCCAGCTTTAAGTGTCTTCTCCTGGACCTCTCTTCAACTCCGCTGTTTTACCCTCAAAAGCTCCCAAAGCCTTGCTGGAGCTTGACAGAGCAGATGGATGAATTCTCTCCATCCACAGGGAGAGGGCACTCTGCACAGGTTCTGCACACATGTCTGTCTTTCTGAGTGTACCAGGAATGATCAAATTCATCTGCTCTGATTGGGAGCACAAAGCAAGCTTTACTTCAAGATGATAGGTAATCAGCCAGGACATGGGAATTTAGGATAACCCTTCCCTGTTTTGGCTTTCTCACATAGAATCTGGCATGCTCTTAGAATGGACTGCCTTAAGTTATTATCCCAAGTGCTTTGTTTTTGCTTGACAAGGTAATAATGTGAAGAGAGAAGGGTCTAGAAAATATATTTTTATTTGTTACCTTTTTTTTTTTAATGCCATCATTTGACCACACTTCCAGTAACCTGGTCATTTCTTCATGATCAGTGTTGGCCAAACATGGGTGGGTGGTACCAAATCCAAGACAGGACAAAGGGCCCTGTGCTCAGGGAGGCCTTGAAGGTGCTGTGTGTTTTCTAAGCACTAGGATTCATGAGACGTTACTGTGGAGCACAATGTCCCATTTGAAGTTTGTCCTCCTGGGAGGTGTGTCTTCAAATGTTCATCTCACAGACTTCAGTGACTAGCTTTAGTGAGGTTACTGTACGGGATCTTAAGTATATTTGTTTTACTCTATATTTACATTGTATTTTAAATATGCAATAAGTGGGCTACAGAATCCATTCTTCTCCAAAAGGCTAGAGAGTATTGTTTCATTTATAGAAACATCTTTGAAATATGGCTGTGGTGTGGTCTGGTAACAGTCAAGGAAATGGAGAATTTCTCTAACTCAGAGGTCGGCAATCTACGGCTGGTAGGCCAAATGCAGCCCAACATCTGTTTGTGCACCTCCCGGGAGCTAAGAATAGCTTTTGCACTTTTGAATGATTAAATAAAATCAAAAGAGGGATATTTTCTTGTGACATGAGAAAATAATATGAAATTCCAATTGCAGTATGCATAAGTAAATTTTGCCGGAGCACAGCTCTGTCCATTCACTGCCACCCTGTCTATGGCTGCTTTCATGTTAGAAGAGTGGAGCTGTGACAGAGACCGTGAGGGCCCCCCAGGCCACTATCTGGCTCTTCAGAGGGGAGTTGCCAACCTCTGCTCTAACTAAGGAAAATCTCTCTCCGCTCTGTTTGTAAGATCTCTTATTTCAAATGCATTCATCTTAGACATGCTCTTAAGCTTCATTCTGGGAAGTAAAACAGTTGGCCTCTCCTCAAAAAAAAAAAATCTTTCTTTTGTAAATAGTAGCCATATATATAGGATTGTAGATGGAGGTGCTCTGACTGCCCTTGAGTCCCTGCTGACTTCTCATTGACTAGCCACACCACTGAACCGTGGGCCCCTGTGCAGTTAAATCAACACGCAGGAAGCACCTACCAGAGGCCAGGCCCTGACTGTGGAGCTGGGGCTGCACTGGAGAAGAGAGTCAGTCTTTCTGTCCCCATGGAGGGACTTTTGCTGACTTCAGGGCCTCCCCGGCAGCTCAAGTATCGAACCCTCCTTTTTCTAATTACCTGAAAAGTGGATGGACTGCCCCTCTGTCTCTCTTCCATTAGCCCTGCTTCTTCACTTCACCAAATCTTCACTTAGAAAGCAGGTTGATGCTCCTGGCTCTTCTGATCCTTGACTGAGTGCTAGCCTTGTCCTGTCTCTGCTACTTAAACAAATGATCCTTGAAGGTGCACAGAATCTGGCTTATTCATTAAAAGACACCCACTGAAATCTGTGGTTTTAACATCTAAGCTCACCCATTGTCCTTACAATTGCATCTGGGAGACAGTCACAAAAGAGGCACTGACCTCTTTTTCTAACTCTCCAAGCTGCCATTTAATGAGCTCTTACTCTATGTCAGTCTCTAGGCTAAGTAGCACTACCTTTCTATAACAGTCCCTCGAGATCAACATTATGGTCATCATGCTGTAGATGTGAAAATTAAATATTAAAAAAGTGTTAAGTAATTTACTTGTAGCAGAGACCACTAATGCTCAATGAGTGTCCACGTGCTTCTCTGCATTTCCCGGCTTCTCCCTCTCAGGTGGGGTCATGCGACTGGATTCTCACCAACGGAATGGGAGGGGAAGTGACGTAACCACTCACAGCCCTGGCCCTTAAAAACATTTTGCATGATCTTTCTTCTTGCTCTTTCCCTGCTGAAGGAGTCTTGGAGGAAACATATTCCAAGAGCTAAAGATGGAGCCCTGACCAGTGTGGCTCAGTGGTTGGGCATCATCCCGCAAAGCAAAAGGCCGCTGGTTGATTCCCGGTCAGGGTACATGCCTGGGTTGCGGGTTTGGTCCCTGGTTGGGACACGTGCAAGAGGCAGCTGATGGATATTTTTCTCTTGAATTAATGTTTCTTGCCCTCTCTTCCTCTTTCCCTTCTCCTCTTTCTAAAAAGTAAATAAATAAGGTCTTTATTTTTTTTAAAAGGGCTAAAGATGGAAGAGGGACATACCGCCCATTCAGGTGTTACAAGGAGTGAGACATAAACCCATATTCTTTTAAGTTACTGCGATTCTGTGGCTGTTACCGCAGCACAACCTAGTGGTACATACAGACAGAACTCGGTATTCTGACCCCACAGCCCATGCTCTCAACCACTGTGCCATTTCTGTCGTTGGTACTGAAGCTGTTCTCCACCTCCCAGAGGGTTAGAAAAATAGTCTTGTAAGACGTCTGTAAACATTTCTTAAAATAATGAATTCGAAGTGTCTTGCAATTCTGGCGGTGCTCTGAGCCCTGTTAACACTCAGTAATTGCTTGTCAGTTGACTAACTAAGATGACATGCCATGAAACTAGACGGTATCGGTTTACCCTCTCCCCACTGAGTTTTTATCACAGCATCCATGCACTAGGGTTATTTTAAACAGCAATGAGCTCTGGAAAAGCACTTTTAAAAACTCACGGCATCACAGAACTCTTGCTGAAGAGCACCTTAGAGGCTAGATACTGTCACCCCCTCATTTTAGAGATGAGGAGATTGGGAGGGTCTGAGCAGGAGAGAGGCCTGCCCAAGGTCGTAAGACAAACACTGTAGAAAGGTGGCTGAGGTAGGTCTTCTGACTCGTGGTTCTGAATCCTCTTAATTCCAGCCATTCCACAGAGATCAAAGGTTGGACCAGCAGGTCTCAAGGCTAGTCCCAGTGCTCCCTGCTGAGCGCTAACTGGGTCCCCGCAAGGAAAGGGATGGGAGTTCTCTCATTTAGAAAGTACTTGAGACTTCCTGGATTCTCCATTTTGACACCAAATGCTTCGTGGGCCCAAATGTGATTTTTGAAAAAGTGTTGGAGTGTTTGTATGAGGGTTTTTTTTTCCCTTAAAATAGTAAAGCTAAGAGGGAAAAGGCTCCCACAATTTCTTGGCTCTCTGGCAGCTTTTACAAACAGTGGAGTGATGAGAAACACATGACTGGCCAGCGCTCCCCGAACAGTTATGGGGGCTTTGCTGCCCTCTAGAGAGCCAGAGGGTCAGGTGGTGCACCTCCCTGGCCCTCAGGACCCAGGCCACACAACCTCCTGTCTCGGTCAGTGGGAAGCCAGCAGAGGCTGGTGGCTTGCTGTGGACAGAAGAGCGGGGTTCCCTTTGTGGGGCTGCAGCATTGGCTTGGTGACATTTATCAGGAGGTAACTGTGGCACCTGCCCCCAGTCTGACCTGTACCAAGGCATCTAAGGGACACCCCCAAGGGCTCTGGAATGGTGGATGGTCTCATCACCAGGGACCCCACCTCACTGGCCTTCTGAAGTTGTGCATTTTAACAGTTCCAAGGTTCTGCTACCTGGGTGTGATGGATTGTTGGTGGGAAGGCACTTGGGAAAACCTCCTACACACAACTGCAACCCAGAAAAGGACCCAGACCAGGGGAAGCAGAACTCAGGACAGGTAATAGAGGTGGACTGGGTGGAGAGAAAGGAACATCTGTGTCCAACTCTGCTTAGCTCTATTGGGATAACAGAAACTTCAGAATCAGATGAAATAGTAATAATAAATCAGATGATGGATCTCCTCTGGAAGACTGCACCTACACACATGGGTCATACAATTCCAGACTGGAGACCCCTGAGTTAGAGAAACAGCTGGGAAAGGCACAGCTGGATTGGGGCGGAGGGAGCCTAGCTAAGGTGGGAGTGAAGAATCTGAGAGCAGAAAGAGCTCTGTGGTCTCCCCCAGAGCAGGCTAACTGGGGCGGAGAGCAGAGAAGAGTCTGGTTCTAGGGGTCACAGCACATCACCGGTAGAGCCAGGAGTGGACCCCAGGCCTGCAGGCTCAGACCAGCCCCTGCACACTTCAATCCATGCACCTGGCAAAGGACCAAGTTGGATTGTGCTCCTCACTGCTTCAATTTTCCATTCCCACCTTAAAAACCAGTGCCAACCTTGAGGTCAAGCCCCAAGGGCGAGGCATGGAGCCTGAGCCCCCTCAGCAGCTGCTGTCCTGTTCAGAGATGTGAGTGGCTGAGCTGGGTGTAGTGGGTGGGGCTGCCCAGCTTTTGTGTTCGCACATATTTAAACTCGACACTCAGTTGCTTCCAATAGGCTTGATTCTGTTCTCAGTGTGAAAGTTAATTGTCCCAATGTCGGTAACAAAGGGTACTTTTTAGGAAGAATGTATACATGTTCAAGTCTTATCGCCAGCACAGCTGGGAGTTTTAACTATGATTTGCCAGAAGTCTGATTTTAGGCCAGTTACTCAACCTCCCCATGCCTCAGCTTCCCCAACTCTAAAAGGAAGATAATCTCCTCTCTCCTGGGGCACACAAAGTGAGTGACATAAGTATTGATAAATAAATAAAACCTTAAAATAAATGCGACGCAGTGGTTTTTAGTAAAGTCCCACTTACTTTGCCCACTCAGTGTGTCCTGATTCCTCCCCTCCCCTCCCGCATTTCACTGCCACTGCCTCGGCTGAGCCCTGCGGGCCCTCTTGCCGGGACTGCCTCCAATTGGCTGCTCCCAATTGATTTTTCCACCTCCAGCTCTTCAGGCCTCTGCCCTCCTCATTCCCTCCCCCTCCCCGTCCTGAAAGTAAGCCTAAAAACTCACTCGCCAGCATGTTTGCTTAGAGAGTGTCTGCTCACTCTCTAGCTTGTTTTCTGTGTACCCTATGGGATAAAGTCTGAACTCTGTATGTAATGTTATTTTTCTATTAGAAAGACACACTGGTGGTTATTTCATCCCCCATTACAATGATATAGTATAATAAACAGGTCTAGTTTCCAGCTACTTTCAGAATTCACCTGCCTTTTCTTTACTCCTATTTTCCATCAGGTGCTGCTTACTTACTGTACCTGACAGGGACCCACAGCCCTCCGGTCTCTCCCCTCCCTGGGCTCATTTTCAGAAGCGATGCTGCTTTCAGTCAGTTTTTTCATATTTAATTGTGAGCTCAGACCAGGTCTGGTCTAATTTACAACTCTTATTTATACTTGGTGTGGTCTTAAGTCATGGGTTACCTCTCTCCTGGCTTATTTTCATTTTGTTAGCCTTTCACCTCTCTCTCTGGAACTAGAAAGACTTGGCCCTCACTTGAGGGTCTTGCAGGCAAAGTGAACTGGAGAGAGGACTTCCTCAAGGGGATGAAGGGGGGGAAGCCCTCCCAGTGCTCCCGAAGTCACTCTGTTTAGGGGGGAGTGATGGGCTCCATTTCACAGGTGCGCTTGGGGCTGGACTTCTCGGAGCAGTTTTGAGATTGGCAGCCCTTTGCGGGTAAGGAGAGGTGTCCCAGACTCTCTCTTTGAAAAGAGGGGTCTACGCTCCGAATCAATGATGCTCCTTAGGAAATCTGCCTCCTCAAAGTTAACATTGATTTTTTTCACTCCCAACACGGACCCCTCCCTGTCCCCTCCCTGTCATTAGCTGCAGAAATAAACAACTCATTACTTTTCAGGGGTCAAAGTCTCCTCCAGGAACTCCTCAATCTTATTGACGTCCGTCTTCACATCCCCATTGAAGGTCAGGAAGGGCGGGTGGGTGCCAGGGGCCAGGTTGTGCAGGTCGGCTGGCTTCCTATAGAAAGAGGGAGATTCAGGAGGTGGCTTACACCAGGGCACCTCATATTCAGGGAAACCTGGGACTTAACTGTAAATGAGACTCCCTGTGCTGTCTAATGTGCCTGTCAGCAAAAACAGACCTACAGTGCAGGGCGGGGAGGCTGGAGAAGGTTCTGAGGGAATGTGGTGTGGCACAGGAAGTCCGTGAGAGAGGAGCAAGTTAAGAGGAAGGAGTTGAGTACTATTAAAAAGCAGAGAGTAATGGCAAGTGACAAGCTTCCAGTGCCCAGGGCAGAGGTCGGGCTTTGCTGTCAAAAGTTCCTTTACCAATTAGCTTAACAAAAATGCACTATCCAGAATTCCAAACTCCGTACGTTATTGGATTCAATCGTCGCACTTTTAGAGGAAGAAATACCTTCTGTGTCGTTGAGGGTATACTCAACAGGAAAGCGAGTGACCTCGCGTTTGAGGGGGCGCCTCTTCACGCCCACCAGTGCGCTTCTTCCACCAGCTGGTTGGAATGCCAGAGCAGAGACGGAGCGAAGTCCAGGGAAGAAGGGTCCGCAGATGGGGCAAAGCGGGAGGGAGACGGCTGCGCTGAGACAAGAGCAGGAAGAGGAGGAATAGGAAGAGCGGGGCGATGGAGCCTTCCCCCAGAGGACTAGCACCAGATTCGCCCCAGATGCTCCCTGTGAGATGCAACACTCCCTGTGGGAGTGCGGAGTGGAACACATTAGATGGAGGAAGTGAGAAAAAGTAAACAAGAGAAGAGGAATCTGTGATGAAACAAATTCCTGGAGTAATCAGTTTGGGAGGGGAAGAGAAGAATTTCAATTACCGTGCTACTCCCCTCTGTCTCCCAGACACAGGGCCCCCGCTTCATTCTGGGACACTGGGAACTCCTTAGGCAATTGAGACTGAAAGTATGTTTAAAATCTAATTTACTTAGTCCTTTTGTTTGCTTTGTGTGTGTCCCTCTTTTCAGACAATAAAAGGACATTCTTTACCTCCACCTCCTGTTTTCAGAGCTGACACAAGGCAGCAATGCTTGGCTTCTCAGCGCGGAGGGGAAATCTACACTGACTATTTTTTAGCAATTACCTCTCTGCGGCTTAAAGATACAGAGCTTCATTTTTTTTTTTTTTTTTTCCTGTGACTGAAGAGAACAATGGCCTCTGGAGTTGGACATCCGTGGGAGGTACTAACCACACTGCTGAAGCTCCGCTGGACCTGTCCAGTAGGTGTTGGGCAGGTGCAGTCCTGTCTATTTGTTGGCCCTCTTCAGCATGTATGGTTGAAATGGTATACTTAGCATTTAAGTACATATTGCCAAAGGATTATTGAATGTGTACCAGTCCCCTTTCACTGCCTGATCGCCAGCTCCCTGAGGGCAGAGAGGGCACTAAGAATAGCCGACTTATGTGGAGCTCCTGCTCTGAGCCAGACCAGCACTGCATGCATGGGCTTTCCCTGGCCTGCTCACTGACCCTCGCAGTGACCCTATAAGCCAGGCACGACATTGCACAGATGAGGAAATCAAGGCTCATAAAAGTAAGGTAACACGTTCAAGGTCACTTAGCCAATAAATGGTAGTGCCAGGATAAGAAGTCAGTTTTCTTAGAAATTGCTGAGCTTCATTGTATCATATTATATCATACATTTAAAAAAATCCCTTAACTATTATATATATATCTTTCTTCCTTCCTTCCTTCCTTCCTTCCTTCCTTCCTTCCTTCCTCCCTCCCTCCCTCCCTCCCTCACTTCTTCCGTTCCTTCTTCCCTCTCTTTCTTCCTTTCTTCCCCTCCATCTTCTTCTCCATCCCCTCCTTCTGCTCATCTACCTCCTTCTGCAGAAAAGTCTCCTTATCTATGAAACAGGAGTTGTGATGCTTGGCTGTCCCACCACAAAGGGAGTTGCAGGATTGGACGAGATAACAGAGAAGCAGGAACACCATAAGCATCCGAAGAATGTGGGGCACTCCTTCTCCTGGCCTGAGCTCCAGGTAACACACAAGGCCAGGTTTACAGACCATAATCCAGAGACCTCCTCTTCTCCATTGAAGGAAGCTCTTCTCTCAAACCATAAGAAAGTCTACTCCCTTTAGCTGTCCCAGATAATAACTTCATGGCAGGTGTGTGTTCGTTTATCTGACAGATATTAACTGGGGGTCTGAATAAATCATTTGCTATGGCAGATACAAGAAAACTTAAAACTTGATCCCAGCCTTTTCTTGAGGGATTTAAGGTCTCATTCAAAGGACAAAACAAGCTTCATAACTGATGTGTTGTGAAGAACATTGGTATTTGGACAGAAGCAGCCCCTCCAATTCTAGATGGGCACCTTGGGCAAGCCATTTAAATGTCTTCATCTCAGTTTCCTCATATAAAGGGAAGAAGTAAGACCTTCACAAGGTCATATGTTGTGTGATTTCTTTTCTTATGGAAAAGCACTTACCGGTTGTAAAGTGCTGAGACTGTGGATACCATAAGCTGGTGAAATACCAAACAACAATGCCAGGCAAAGGTGCTGGGGGAGTTTGGTAGAAGGTTAGAGGGAAAGATGTGCCCGAGAGTGGAGGGGTAAGAAGGGCAGCAGCTGCAGGGGCGCTGGGGCAATCTGTCCATTCAGGAAGGTGGGGACAGCCTCTACGAGACAGAGGGAGCACTCTAGCCAAGGGCTGGAGGCTGGAGAGAACAAGGGCAGCAGAAGGTGCTCCAACCTGACAGAGGCTGCTCGGTCATAGAGAAGCGTTGGGAGAGAATATTGGGAAGAACCAAGGAAAAGACAAAGACAAAGGAAGGCAGCAGATGAGTCATTCCCCAGGCAATGGGGAGTGTCAGAATGTGTCCTGAGATGGGAGAGCTACAGATTAGAGAATTGTTTGAGGAAGAATAACCTTATGGCAATACAAAGGATGAGAGAGAGAGAGAGCTAAAAACAGAGAGAGAGAGAAATCTGGAAGGATCTGGAAGGAGAAAGACCAGTCTGAAGAACAAACATACAAACCCGCTGGTAGCAGTGGGACCCGAACCAGGTGTGGGCTGTGAGAATGAATGAGAGAGCTTGGAGGTAAGAGAGAGCACCATGGGAGAAGGCCTTGGCCTGGGGAATGATTGACAATGGAGGTGGCAAGAGAGGGGAACCTATAAAATGGGAGATCAAAGGAATTCAGGAGGGGAGCCCAACTTCAAGGAACAGCGGCAGATAAAATACACATAGATTTTGAAGTGATAATAGAAAATGCAAGTGGACGTATCTAGAAGACAGCGGGCTTCTGGGTATAGGATAATTTACACAAAGGTGATGGAGAGAAGATGCTAATATCGCCAGGGGAAGAACATCGAGGCATGTGATAAACGCTCAGGGAGTGAGCTCCGGGGTATTCCACATTTAAAGGACAGGCGATAGAGAAGAAACTAAAAACAAGACTGAAAAGAGTGTGAGTTAATACAAAAATATATTGAATAAACTGTAACTGAAAAATATAAAATAAAAAATGTGGCTCCTGAAAGTGAAGACTGCACTTTGGAAAAGGGAGCATTGGTAATGTTCCCTCCTCTGTGTGTAATCCAGAGCTCTCGCATTGAGGGATTCTACCGATGGGAACAGAACGGGGGAAATGGGAAATGGTCCAGATCCCTACTCCCTGGAAACCCAGGCTCTCGCCCCTCAAGTCCTACTAGGGTCTCCCAGGATGGGAGCCCTGGAACTACTGGAATGGGCTTGCTTGTGGATTTTAAGATGTCTGTGCCCGTCTTCGTGCCAGACATTCTCAAATGTATATCCAATGTCCACTCCCTCCTTTTTCCTTACTAACTGAACCTGGCTACTCTGGGCAGCAAAGCACTCAGCCCCAAGTGAGATACTGGCTTTCACAGCCTCTCTTGTAACCAGGGATCTGGCCAAGGCGTGAGCAGGAGGCCGCAGGGAGCCATGGGAAGGCTTTTTCCCTCCCTCATGGAAGGTTCTCCGTTCCTGCAGCTAAACATGTGCCTTATTAATATAGCCTCTGTTACCTTTTCAGATCCACAGTGGTGACATTGAACACAACTCCTTTCAGCCAGAGGATCATAAACAGACGCTGAGAGAAGGGACAGTTGCCAATGCTTTCCCCATCGATTCCAGCCTAGAAAAAAAGGGAACGAGAACCTTGAGTTGGCACATGCATATTAGCAAGAAGGAATATAGGATTATGACACCCAAACCGAACAATGGTCTGAAGAGAATGGACTAAACCATGGCCCAGCCTAATTCAAAGGGCAGTTACCCTCTGTTACTCATCCCTGTCCTTCTAGTGTCTATGCCAGGTAGTGCCTGGCACGGGGTAAGGGCTCAGTCAATGCGTGCGGAACAGAATTTGAGTTTCCAGCATGGCAATTATGTGGAGTTATAACTTTCTGAAACCATAGAACCTGAGCATCTCAGGGAAAAAAGGGAACTTCAATATCACATGATCTAACACCAGTGATATTGGACCACCAACTACTACACCCCAAGTAATCACGTAGCCTGTGCTTGAATAGCTCCTCGAAGCAGAAATTGTTCTCTTTCAAAGCAGTCCATTCTGAGGACATTTCTAACAATTAGAAATGCTTTTCTTTGGCTCTATCTAATAAAATATGTTCACCTGTAGTTTACCCTCTTAGACCTTTTGGTCTTTGTCCCACAAGGATGCTGTGAATACACATACCTCAAACATTGACCTTATCTTTCCATATCTCACCAGTCAGCAGACTCGACACTTTAATCAATATACTTATTCTGATTAGTACTTGACCTTCAGTGTCAATAAACCATTCATTTTGCATTATCCTTTTACTAAACAAATACATATTGACTACCAATTATGGGGAAGGCACTGGAGAAAATTGCACAGGGGATTCACAAATGCATTTACTCAAGGAGCTTATGGCCTCCTGTGGGCTGGGCGGGGGTGGACAGGAGCACGCGTGTAACAGCATGACTGAGTACTTGCATGCTTCTCATCATTACATTTCTCCTTCTCAGTGCCCCCCTCTAAACAGCGTGCTTATGTTTTTGCTTTTTGGTTAATGTCTGAAAGGCAAGTCTAGCTTTACTTCTGAGTGTGTTGCAGAGACATGAATTTTGTAAGAATTTATTTTCATCAAAAATACAAACAAACAGAAAGGCTGGAGAAGTGATCTCTATATAATTGATTTCCACAAAGTGGTTTATTGTCCCCTGACATGGTCCTTGAGGGAGAAATCATCCACTCCGGTTTGCTGTTGGCTGCCCTGGAAACCGTGGCCTCGTCTGGTGGCCCAGGCCCGGCTCCTCTGACAGGGAGGCCCAGGGAGCAAGGCCCCCAGGCTTACTCACAAAGCTGCAAACAATCCAACCAACACACTGAAATAGGGACTTGCTAAGACTTTTTTTTTTTTAAAGAAAAGGAGAAAAAAATGCATTCCCAAAGCCCAACACACTATTTCCCCCTTGAGGTTTGCTTTGCCCTGGCCTTCCAATGGGGAAGGAATGATGCCTTCTTTCACAGCGAAAGCCTAATTGTGTGCCTATTTTTGCCTCGAAAATCACTCCCAGCAGAGGCTCAGGTTCATAATGGGAAACTGGCGCCTCTGACGGTGTTGGCTGTAGGTAATTGCCATGAGATTAGTTATTTTACCTCTCCCTGAACTCCATCAAGAGCCCCATCCCTATTCAGTTCTCACTTTTCCTCTGTGCTGGAAAGAGACCCACCCCTGAGTAGCTGAGACGCCATGGCTCCGTTATATGAAATCTGAAAGATGGGAGGGCACAGGTGTGCCTGCCCACAGAGCTAAAGTTACCGATAAAGCCACACTCAGACAGGCAACCATTAATTTAATAATAGCTTGGAGCTAACTTGAGTTTATGATGTCAGTTCCCTAAGACCTTCCTGAGAGGTACTCTCTAGACAGGCACCTGGTTCTTGGACCTTTAAGACATAACAAAGGAACACTCCCCCAGGGCTGGCTATACTGTAAGGAACAAGTGAAGAATTAAAAACCAAAAAAACAAAAGCCACATTCACACACTAGTATCTGTTTTACCTCTGAGGGGTGATAAGGGAATTGAATAAGGAACTAGTAAAATATTGAAATTGTTATTAGCCAGACAAAAGTTATATAATAATGAGAGCAATGACAACTCATTTCAATATTGTCCTGCATTATTCTAAGTGCTTTACATATATTACTAACTCATTTATTCCTATGAGAAGTGAAATATTATCGGCCTTTTACAAATGTGGCAACTGAGGCACAGAGCGGGAAAATACCTGCCTTGGGGCCCCAGGATTGGACCCAGGTGGTCTGGCTTTTAACTGCCATGCCCAGAGTCTCACCTGAAGACGCCGACAGGTAACGTGTCCCCATAAGGTTGCAGAGCTGGGAGGCGATGGTGCTATAAGCGTGTGCGTGCGTCCTAGCCTTTAGTCTACATGCATACAGCCGGCCACAGGTACAGAGGGTGGTGGTTGTCACCGCTCCTCATTCTCCCATTATTGTCTTAACTTATGACTTGAGGCCTAGTAGATGAGAATTGCCAAAGGACCAGTAGAAATAATATGTGAAGATTCTGTCATTAACCTTTACTGTTTCCACAACCCTCTTCCAGCTTCTTCTGAACCCTCTTCCAGCTTCTTCTGTTTCTTTTCATTTATTGTGGTAAGAACACTTAACGTGAGATCTGTGCTTGATGAATTTTTACGTGCGCAGTACACTGTCACTGACTACGGATGGGTGCCATGTCGTGCGGCAAACCTAGAGCTCGTTCATCTGGCCCAACTGGAATGGCACGCCCGTTGACTAGGGACCTATTTCCTGCCCCTGCCCCTGGCTCCCACCACTCCCCTCTTGGATTCTGTGACTTTGACTATTTTAGATACTTGGTATAAATGGAATCATGCCGTAGTTGTCTTTCTGTGACTGACTGATTTCACTTGGCTCATGTCCTCAGGGTTCACCCATGTTTCACATAGTTCAGAACTCCCTTCTTTTCTAAGGCTGAAGGGTGCACACTACGTTTCCTTTATCTGTTCATCTGCTGATGGACATTTAGGCTGTTTACACACCTTGGCTATTGTGAATAGTGTTGCAATGGACATGGGAGTGCTAATATTTCTTTGAGATCCTGATTTCAATTCTTTTGGGTAAATACTCAGAAGTGAAATTGATAAAGTGCATGGTAATTCTATGTGTAAGTTTTTTTAGGAACCTCTATACTGTTTTCCATAGCAGCTGCTCCAGTTTGCACGCTCACGAGCAGGGTGCAGCATCGCTATTTCTCTGCTTTCTCCCCAACACTCGTCATTTGTTTCTTCAGTAATAGCCGCCTGACAAGTGTGAGATGGTATTTCACTGTGGTTTTGACTTGCATTTCCCTGATAATTGGTGGTGTTGAACATTATTCTCATCTACCTGTGACCTTCGTGTCTTCTTTGGAGAAATGTTCATTCAAGTCCTTAGCCTATTTTTAACTGGGTTACTTGTTTTTCTGCTACTGAGTTGCTCAGCTTTTTCTTTTCCTCCTTCATAATTCACCAGCCCTGGGGCCTGAATAAACCATTTGTTACATTCACAGGTTAAATGTGGTGAGCTTGTGGTCACCACTAGAAATATCAACCAAGAAGAGCTAGGTGGGGTTCAAGGGGACCCCAGGCCCTGAAAAGTGTGAGGGAAAATCCAGACGGACTTTGGTCCAGACAGACTCTGAGCACTGGGGGCTGGAGACCGGCACAAAGTGCTGTATTAGGTTGAATAGCGTCCCCCTCTCCCATTCAGGTCCACCCAGAACCTATGAGTGTGACCTTATTTGGAAATAGGGCCTTTGCAGATGAAATCAAGTTAAAATGAAGTCACATTGATTTAGGTTGGGTCCTAAATGTGTCAGATGTCATTAGAAGACAGAGGCAAAGATCGAAGTGATGCATCAACAAACCAAGGAGCACCAAGGATTGCCAGAAAACACCAGAAACTGAAAGAGACAAGAGAAAAATTCTTCCCTAGAGATTTTGGAGAAGGCATGGCCCTGCTGACACCTTGATTTCAAACTTCCAGACTTCAGAACTCCGAGAGAATGCACCTCTGCTGTTATAAGCTGCCCAGTTTATGGCTATTTGTTACAGCAGCCACAGGAAACTAATGCATGCAGGAAAGTGTGGGAAGCAGAATCATGTATAGCTAATGGCAAACTTCTCAAGTTCAGAATTCCGCTCTGCCATGGGCCTAGTGGGCATGCTAACAATTGCCAGCCAGCTACAACCCCAAAGTACTTCCTCTTCCCTAGATAAAGCAAATATATTGACTATAAGTTATACTATGTTATACTGTACTATATTACAGACTATGTTATACTATACCATATTATATAGTAACTTAAAGTAAAACAAAATAGGCAGTGTAGACTGTACACATCTGATAATAATGGCATAGTGTAATTATTACATAGGTTGTATGATGGTGCTGTATATGGTATGTGCTGGGTAAGTTGCTCCACGCTATGAGTACTGCCTTTCATGTAGTCTCTCCTCCATACAGTGAGCTTGTCTACCGCTAAAGCATGGGCCATGTCTTCTCTATTTTGCCATCAGCAGCGGCAAGCACAGCTGACTGAAAATTAGTTGATACTCAGCGCCTGTTAGAGTGGATGCACGTTGAGGAAAGGGTGATATCACTCCCTCTTTATGGCTTGTGTATCTCAAAATTCTGATATTGGCACTTTGAAGGGTGTTCTAGAAAACAGCAGGAGTTCACGGTCCTAGACCCATCTCTGCCTCTAACTCACTGAGTGACCCCAAGCAGGTCAGGCTCCTCCCTCTTTTGGCTTTAGTCATTGCACTTATAACTTCCTGCATTTTGTGAATTCAAGTGGCTAATATAGATTTATTTAGACAACAATTCTCAAAGATTTTGGTCTCAGAATTCTTATATGCCTTTAAAGATTGTTGAGAATCCCAAAGAACTTTTATTTATGTGGGTTATAGCTGTCAATATATTTTTTTTATGTATCTAACATTTATTCAGTGCTATTACTGTCTCTCTGGGTTTCATGCATTTCTATTATGTCTATGCTAACCTATTTCTTTTCTATAGGTACCAGAGATCTAGGGGGCGAGAGGATACCACTCTAAAAAGAGCAGCCTGGTGGTTTATGCAGATTGCATCATCAGAAGACTGCAGCAGGGAGGCTCAGAGGCCTCTGTCCTGCCCCGGGGTGAGGCGGGCCTGCCTGGACTGAGGGAGATGCAACAATGACGGATGCAAAAAGGAGAGCCTGAACCACCTTCATTCAGCAAACGTTGTTAAACACATTCTGTGGGCCAATCTGGAAGATGTGGGTCCATCTGACCGGTGGCTCTGCTGGTCCCCTCCCAGTCAGCCTCTGTACACGTCAGCAGGGGCCTGCAGATGTGCCTCCTTAACTTAGGCTTTCTGCTGACTGCAGCTAATCCTCACAGTGCTCTTCTTTACCTCCATAAGGTTTCAGTATATTTTCTACTGGAGTTGGACAAGGTTCTGCTTCTGAAGACATGGCATTAACGTCCGGGCTGCTGAATCTCAATATAATATAAATGAAAGCTGAGAATATTTAAAATATTTGTTTACTTAATCACTTAAATATTATTAACAATCAACACCTTACATAACATAAATAACACATTTGACTATAAATAAGCTATTTTTAAAAGAAATTTAGGAATAGCCCTGACTGGTGTGGCTCAGTTGGTTGGGTGTCATCCTGCAAAACAAAAGGTTGCTGGTTCGATTCCCGGTCAGGGCCCGTGTGTGGGTTGCAGGTTTGGTTCCCTGTTGGGGTGCGTGTGAGAGGCAAGTGGTTGATGTTTCTCTCTCACATCAATGTTTCTCTCCCCTTCTTTCTCCCTCCCCGCCTCTAAAATTAAATGGATTAAATATTTTTTTAAAAAAAGGAATTTAGTAATATAGTAAGTAAATTGGTTGAAGTATATATATGAATAAATTTCGGTCTTACACGGAGACACAGTTGGAAAAGAGAGGAGTAATTTAATAGCCTTTTCAGATAATTGTGGGTATTTTTCTTTAACAACACACCCAAACTCAACAATGGAAGTTTCTTAAAGGTTAGTTGATAGATGGAATTTGAAATTCTATCGATGAAATTCTTCTGTTCCACTAAAGCCCAATCATCTATCTTGCACTTTGAATGGATCACAAATTGGTCATTTGGAAAATAGTGTTTCACTGAGTTTTGCAGACCTTCTGAGTGCTGACCCAACTCATTATGCAACATCAAAGCATCCCGCTCAGTGATATCGCCGCAAGCCCAGCAGAAAAGGTTAAGTGAAAACACTGTCCTGCTCATAGTGGTGGACACTCGTTTTCCAATATCCAATTTCTCTTAAGAGCTTACATTTTGGCTTTGGCAACGAATCAGCTGCTATCCTTGAAATGACAAGCTCATTTCGCTGACCTCACAGGACCTATCTGTCAAACACCAAGTCTGAAAACACACAGTTGGTCTGCTAGTTTCTCTGAAGCAAAACCTGTGTTCTGCGAAAGAAGCCCTGGTTCAGCTCCCAGCTCAGCCCCACATCTGCTTTTCCTCGGACGACGTCTATGCTTCAGGACGCCTCCAAAGAGCTTGCCGTGCACCCCCCCACTTCACCAGCCAGAGTGTTTAAGAGACTTGCACTCGAGGGTGAGATTTAATTCCATTACATACTTTTCACTGCCTCATCAAGGACGTTCATAAAAGAGACTGGCCCTTCTTCTGCACGTGCACGACTCCTAGTACCATTGATGCCACTGCCTCGGCTTGGGCTAAGAGGGCTTTAGCAACAGCTTTACCCAGGAAACGTCAACCCCAGGGAGAAATGGTATCACTCAGAAAATCATTGTTACCCACCAGCATGCCTGAAGGGTCTCAGGGACCCCAGGAGTCCATGAAGAACATTTAAGAGCTATTGGTTTAAGACATCCCACAAACACAGCAGCAGGTACATGGACCTTTGTCCCCAGTCAATGACAGGGAGCTGAGAATTGTCCAAAAGCCTCTTGAGGGCACCAAGTTCCCAAAGAGGGAAAAATTATTTAGAGAAGATCCCAAAAGACAGATGACATTTAAGCTGGACAGAAGTTGCGGTCACTTGCCAATTTATCCGGGAGAGGAGAGTGTTCTTTCCAGCGTTTCTAAGTAAGTGCGAAGTCTCCTCCCTCAGAGACAGCCCTGGAGGGCGCCCCTTCTGCCTCTGGCGTGGGCTGGGGGTCCACAGTGTGTGAGGACGGCCAGGAGAGCCTGCCCCAGCCCCAGGTGCAGAATGTGAGCCTCCAGCACCTTGCAGCCTTGGCCTGGCGAAACTTCTGCAGCCCTCCTGACACAGACACCAGAGCCCCTGCAGCCTGCACACAGCCTGCCTATGGCCAGGGTACCCAGAGAGATCCGCCATTTCCTCCACAAGCCTTGTGTGGCCGGCAGACCTCCTCTTCCAGCTGACACCTGGATCCCCCTGCACACCTCTGCTGCCACTGCTGGTCGCCTGCTCCCCACCTGAGCTCTGGAGGTGGCCTTTTGCCTGCCCAGCAACTCCACCAGCTCTGGCCTAGCCAAATCAATACGCTTCTCCAGGGAGACCTTAACATCTTCCATGTCTGTCCTTACTTGGGTATTCCCCATCAACTCTAGGATACCATATAGACTTTTCTACATGTTATGGTTACCCTTTTACCATGGTTCACACTTCTTTATGTTTAACTTCTGTTTGAATTATTGTGTGAGTTCTTGCTCCTGATTGGACCCAGGCCAATATAGATGCTTAAATGTCTGCTATTTCAAAATGCAATATTTTTAGGCTCTTGTTGGAGCTGTTTAAAAATCTGGCAAGATTAAGTCCTGACCGAGGTACTAGAAGAAAGAAATCTTAATTTTCTGTGGAAAGTTAATTAAGTCACCATTTATGTCACATTTCAACTCTTTGTTGCTTTATCCCCTGAACTTTGTCCATGAAGACACAAGTGATTAAACATTATATTCAAGTTTACAGCTAAAAATCCTACAACAGCGGGGCTGGAACTGACCCCAGGGATGATATAGTCCAGCTCTTTCTCCTTCCTGGTAACAAGCCCAGGAAATTCCGACAACTTGCCCATGCTTGCACTGCCTGGGCCTGGGCCAAGTCAGGGACGTACTTCTTGATTCCCGACGCATGACTCCCAGTGTGCTAGGCTAGTTGTCATCACACAGAAGAGTGTCAAGTGCAAAGGCCACAGGCAGAGCGTTTTCTTTGGATATAAAATGACTCATTTATATAGCATGACACTGACCGATATCATGTGGGGGGCGGGGGATTTTCTTTGTAATAAAAGTACTTGGAGCTGCCCACTTTTTCTTATTAGTGTAAATCAGACAGTATTCCATATTGTTACCAATTTTAGTACTAGATTGTCTGTCCTAATAATTTGATTGGTAACCCTCGTCAGCAGGTGGTCTGCGGTCCACTTGAAGATAGGGAGTTCTACACGTAAAGAAACATTATCTTTCTCAGCAGCCTCCAAAGGCTTAACTCGCTGGGGTTAGTCAGGGATTTTTCATTCAATAAGGAGTCAGGAAACAAGTATACATTTGAGGCTTCCTAGATTCTCAGCATTTATGTAGTGTTGACTACAAAGGCTGAATCAGTCTGTGCCAATAGCTACCTGCGCACTACAATGTAAGGAGTTCCAGGTGTACTGGTCAGGGTTCTCCAGAGAAATAGAACCACTGGGGGTGTGTGTGTGTATATGTGTGCGTGTACCTATACTTGTATATCTATTGTTTTTCCTTCTGTCTGTCTCAATCTATATCTATCTATCTATCTATCTATCTATCTAAGAGATTTATTTTAAAGAATTGGTTCACATGATTGTGCAGGCTTGCTGAGTCCAAAACCTAATGGAGTAGTGATCAGGTTGGAGACTCAGGGAAGAGGTGCAGTTTGAGTCCAAAGGCAGTTTCCAGGTGGAATGTTCTCTTCCTCAATTTCTTCTATTAAAGTCCTTTAACTAAATGCATGACACCCACACACATTATGGAAGATAATTTACTTTACTCAAAATCCACTCATTTAAATATTAACCTCATCCAAAACACACCGGCACAGAAATACCTAGAATAATGTTTGACCAAATAGCTGGACACCAGTCAAGTTGACCCACAAGACTAAACATCATACCAGGTAAATTTAAAAATACAACGTGAGACAGGTAGCCCATCAATCCAGTGTCTGACATCAACACCTTAACTTGCCAAATGGTTTTATAAACAACTAAATATGTAAATATCCCCTCCCAAAGGAATCGTAGGCCCCATCCCCAGAAAGCTACTGAGTTTAACTGTCTGAGTAAGAGAGTGGGTCCAGTGGTGCCTTTCACTCTGAGTAACGCCTGGTTTAATAGTGACCTTCCACTTCATATGTTGTGAAGTATTGCTGTGCTTGAGGCGTCTTGGGAGTGTCCTTCGGCCTGCCTTGAGATTCGTGTCAATCTGCACTGAGCTTGTCTTCACCTTCCTGTTCTTCCACAGACTCTGAGAGAGCTGCCCTTTCCATCCCAGCACCCGTGCCCCCTCTCCCCTCCCGGGCTTCCCACCCCTGCACAGCTTTGTTCTCTGTTCTCTCATGCCCAAACTATTTGAAGAAGTGAATGGGCCTCTTTGAAACTTCTTGTCAGTCCTGCTTCTATTCAACACCTTCTTCTAAAATGAGTCTCTTTCAATCAATCTCTGGGTCCATCTGAATAGAATGTCACAATGTGTGACTTTTAAGGCCAGGTCATAAAAAGCGATACAGATTTGGCCTGGCATTCTCTCCCTTCTTCAGGATCCGTGCCCTGGGACACCAACCACCATGTTGTGAGCAAGTCCAGAGCGTATCAAGAGTCAGTGTGGCCCTGGCTGGTGTGGCTCAGTGGACTGAGTGCTGGCCTGCAAACCAAAGGGTCGTTGTTTCGATTCCCGGTCAGGGCACATGCTTGGGTTGAAGTCCAGGTCCCCAGTATGCACGAGAGGCAACCACACATTGACGTTTTTCTCCCTCTCATTCTCCTTCCTGTCCCCTCTGTCTAAAAATAAATAAATAAATAGCTTAAAAAAATTTTTTTAAAATGAGGCAGTAGTTAGCTTTCTGGCTGACAGTCCCAGCTGGGGTTCCCCTGACAGGTGGCATCAACCACTATGTACAAGTGATTGAGACTTCGGATGATTCCAGTGCTAAGCCTTTGAGCTGCTCCAAGTGACACCTGGTGAAGGGAAATCGGTCATCCTCACCAAGCCTCAGCCAAACTTCAGGTTCATGAGCAAAACGAATGTTGTCATTGTTCAAAGCCACTAAGTTTTGGGAAAGTTTGTTACCCGGCAGATAACTCACACACACACACCTTAGCCTCAGGTACCTTATATGCAAATTGGGTGCAGAAATATGTACCTTGCAGGGCTATTTTACAACTGAATGATAATACACATAAAATATATGTCATTTGCTTTGTAAATTTAGAGCTATTGTCATGACCACCGATGACAAACATTTAGGAAGAGCTCACTAAAACTCCCTGTTTGTGAAATGCTATGACTTAGTCAAGAGTCAGTAGAGCGCTCTTTGATGGCACAAAGCTTCAACGGTGCCTCAGAGTTCAAGGTTTTGTGTGTGGAGCAACACATTCGACAGAGAAAGCAAACCCAGGAGGAACTATGGCCACTTCCCATTGGTGGGAGAAGAGTATTCCTAAACTAGGGCAGTCTCCCGTTGGCCAGGCAGGGCGGCAGGTATATGCATGTCTGTTCTCAGCAAGGCCATTGAGTTCTTGGGCAGAGCTGCATTCTCCAAACAAATATTGTTTACAAGTGATTCAGGATTCCAAGACAAGGAGGGCTGGCACTCAAGGAAGATCGATGGGTGAAGCTGAGGGATCCGGTTTCGTGACAGATTCCTGGCGATTTTCTATTGAAAATCCAGGAAACTTGGCTACAGATATTTATGGAACCAGTGTGCTATTCTTTGAGCATTGTTATGACTCTCAGTGCTTGGACCAGGAAAGCTGAAAGCTGGAATTCTTCCCCCTCAGCAATGCACTGAAGCACAGGAAATCAAAGAGTGATACAAATCTACAGCCTTCAATAAACAGAACCCCTTCCACACGGGTTTAATTTGGAGACGGTGTCCCCTCACTTAAGCCTCCCCAGGAGAATGCCAGTTCTAATGGAGGAAACATGCCTTCCACCTAACAAGGCCGCTGTCAGAAAGTTTTGCTTTCTTCCCTTGACATACTTTTTATGGGTTATTCATGACGCTATAGAAATTAGTTCCAGCTTTTGATCATGAATCCATTTCCCTAATTCATGGAATGAGCCTGCAGTCCCAATAATCTTCAAACAAGGGGTATCTGCTTCTTCCACAAATGTTGGTGTTTGGGATTCTGTGACAACAGAGATTTCTCAGTTGATACTCATCCTGCCCTTGTCTCTGGTTGTCTGAATGTTGAGTTTGAATATAGCATCTTAATATCACATGCTGATCTAAAGACTTTAAAGAAATCACAAAATCTGTCACCCTTCCTCTCAGTGGGGCTCAGTAAGCTCTCATCCATCCAAACCTCCCAATCATGACAGATAAAAGTTTATGGCTCCAAAATATGATTCATGAGATTTGTTATATAGAGTCACTTAAATCCGGGACCCTCTGGAAAACTTTTTGCAAAATGAATATTTTGTGATATGTCAACAAAGTGTTGTATAGAGCTTGAAAAACCTATTCTAATATTCATTTAAAAATACCATGCCCAGGCCCCACTCTCAGGCATTTCGATTTAATTATTTAAGGGCAGGGCTCAGGCAAGGTGTTTTTTGTTTTTTTCTCAAAACTCTCCAGGGGATTTTGATGTTGAACCAGGCCTGGCCACCTCTGACCCAGTGTTGTTCCCCGTTGGTTGTACACTGGAATCCCCTAAGGAGTGTGTTAAAAAGAAAACTAACAAAAATGCTCCCTGAGCCCACTCCGAACACAGAGGCAGAGTATTGGGGAAACATCTGAAGTGTTCTCTTTGCTCTTTTGTCCCCTATTTTCCTATCTGTACTGGAAACTCCTTCAGATCATGGGCTCCTTCTCTACCTCCCGCCCCCCTTGTACTGCTGCCCCTGTCCACCGTCAGGCCTTGCGTGGGCCCTGGAGGAAGCGCTCCAGTTTGAGTCACCCACGGAGTAGAGAGGTAAGCTGTTTTAGGTAAGATGTTTTAGGTAAGCTGTGTGGAGAAGCTCGAGTCGACAGGACCACAGACAACACGAGGAGCTTCCCTTGCTCTTAAGCTTTGCAGGGGGTTCCTCCCTGAGGGTGACAGAGAGCAGCGTGATGAGGCCCAGAAACCCAGCCCAAGTTCTCACATCATGTGCTCAACCACATTTCCTCCCCCTAGGCACCAGCCTCCAGCCAGCGCTGGCTAGAAACTTTGCTTCTTCTACAACGTGGACCCTGTGAGTCCTATGTTCAACTTCCTGGCCGTGTGAAGCAATAGGAGGCTTGAGCTCCACCATCAACCATATGAGGTCACCCGGCCACTTGGGCAGGGTGGGTCCACGCAGCAGGACAGTGCTTGTTCTCAGTGCTTCACTGAGAACCTGCGCAGTGCTAGAGCCTGGGAGTGCAGCGGTGAATGCAGCCACACATCCTGGGGAAGCTGCCCACACGGAAGCACGGAAGGTAAAGAGGTGGTGCTCAGGTCACACGTGAAGCACAACAATGACAGAGCCTGTGCAGAACGGGAGTGCAAGGGACCCCGGGATCTCTGGGAAACTTTGGGGGCAGCAATGATTTTTGAGATGTGACCTAAAGGGTAAGAGGATTTATTCAAGCAAAGAAACGGGCAAGGACATGGGAGCAGAAGAAATCACATTAGCACGGATCTGGAGGCTTGATTACACGATGTGGAGAGCATAGAGAACCACAGTGTGGTCTTGTCCTTGGAAACACACGCAGTCTGAGGAGGCGAGTCCTATCACAGGTAAAGGCACAAAGCAGTGAAAAGCCCATCTTCTTGTGTTCCCTGTGTCCCTACATGTGTCTGCTGTTCCTCCCGTCACTGGCCTCTAACCCCTAGACCCCCTTGGCCAGCATGACATGTTCCCCACTTCCCTTTCTCAAAGCCAACTCTGAAAGCATTAACACTTAAGCATGGTTGCGGATAACTGTTTAACCTTGATCGTGGACCAGAAGTAAGCATGAGGCTCCATTGGTAGGGTCTCAGGCATCTGCCAGAAGGTGAGGAATTGGAAAAAAAGGAAGAAGAGCAACAGCAGCTTCCTGGAGTCTTGAAACCAGACAGGTGGCCCTTTACCCGTTATACCCTCTGAGAGATCCAGTCGGGTCTCACCTCTGCCACTCACGAGGACAGAGCTTCTGTCCCGGGTGCTCAGGCCAACGGGCAGCACCTCTTACCACAAAGCTGCTTTGATTTTCATTTAAAAATATCTATTTAAAACTACTTCAAGGCTGGTTGGAAGGCAAGGCTTAAAAACAGAAGCAACATACTTCTTTTTAGTTACCTTGTAGGTGGGAGACTATAGGAATGTTTGACTTTGCCTTTAATATGAGCGCTATGAACAACCCAGTTACTTCTTCCTACACACATGCGGTGAGACCGCAGCCGGCATATTTGGAGAAGCAGGATGTTTGGGTGAACCGTGTTCCCTGGTAGCCCTGTAAGCAAGAGAGGGCAGTCGAATAAAAAGCAGAGGATTAGGAGACCTGTGTTCCAAAACTAGCCTGGGCACAAAGAACTATGTGATCTTGGGTGAATAATCTGCTCCTTCCTGGGCCTTCGTTTTGTTATTTAGAAAGTGTATAAATTAGAAAAGATAATCTTGAAAGACATTCTAAACCAGGGGTGTCAAACTCATTTTCACCGGGGGCCACATCAGCCTCATGGTTGCCTTCAAAGGGCCGAATGTAACTTTAGGACTGTATAAATGTAACTACTCCTTAACAAGGGGCAAGGAGCTCAGCTCTGCCACCAGGTAGAAACAAGGTGCTGGGCTGGATTAAACAAGCTGGGGGGCTGGATTCAGCCCATGGGCCTTGTGTTTGCCCCCTGTGCTCTAATCTATTCCTAAAATGTAGCTGAGTGAAGGTAAATATCACTGCATCTTTTATTTACATCGAAGAATTTCAATGTTTGAATAGAGACTCAGCGAGCTAGGCAGCCCCCACCTCCCAGCCTCATGATGGGCTCATGGCATGGGCTCAATAAATATTTGTTGAGGAGATGATAGAGCTTGCATTCTACCCTGAAAGGCAGACAGACAGACCTGTGGGGCAGTGGCCAGCACTATACGTTGGAGGGGAAATAGAGACATGAAGTAAGAACCCCCTGTAACCACCTCCAAGGCTTTCCTCCATGGTATTTCCATGGTATGCTCAGCATGTTTCTTTAAGGAGCTATTGAAGAAGCATCCCTTCAGGAGAGCTGCCCTATTCCCACCTGGATCCCTTAAGCTTCACCCAACTCTCTTATTTTCACCTAGGCCAGCTGAGGCACAGAGAGTTTGGAGTTTGGATGGCTTGTCCACGACACAGACCATAGGTAGGGGTGGAATTTGCAGGCATATGAAGATGGTTGAAATCTCAGTCAAAACCTTCAGTGTAAGTAATTTATATCCAACCACAAAAGCTACGGGACCTGAATCCTTTCAAAGGCCATCTCTAGAGATTCTCTCGTTAACCCTAGCTTACCTGTGATTTTACTCCCTAAAAGAGTAAAATGCTGCAGACACAGGAAGAACAATTCTGATAATCGCAGGGTGCAGATTCTAACCAGGGTTGATTCTGCTTTAAAGGAAAGGACTCACTCGGCATCAACACAAGAAGGCAGGCTCACGTTGAATCTCCTGAGCCCCCCCGGGGAGCATGGAAGGGAAGCTGTGCAGCTAAGCCCCTCCTCTCCACACTCCTTCTCCTTCCCATCCGGGATAAAGACAAGCCACTCTGCCCTGGGGACCGTCCTCCATCGTCCCTCTCACAGTCCTGACTGGTACACTAAAGGACACAGGAGAAAGTCTTCTGTGCCACTGTGCAATGGGAGTTGTACCAACCAAGTGCCTTCTGTCACGTGAGACCACCCACTAACGGTTTCTGAGCTCCTACAGAGCATGTGGTCCCGGATGATTATCCTCTGCTTTATAAAAACAGCCCTCCGCTACAGGCATGGAAGCTGAGCCAGGTTTTGTGCCAAGGAGACTTGATTTCATTTTCTCCCCCTTGCTCCCCACCGAGTTATATGTTCAAGCCCAGGCTCAGCTGTAATTGAAAAGGAGCCTGTCTTTTGTAATCCCCTAGGTCCAAAGGGGAAATGGAAAGCTTTTCCAAACGGCAGACTAAGGCAGGAAATGTTCTATTTATTGTACTCCCATTAAAAAAAAAAAACTAAACTAAACTTACCCCAGTAATTATACCACACCCACAATAGTCCAAGCCATCACCCGGGAGGCCACACCTGATATGGAGTTCATGTTTCTTTTCAGAAAGGAAAATTTTCCAAGACCTACCATATTTTCTTTCAAAAGTCCCACAGATACAAGAGACAGGTTGCCCACCCTGCTCTCTGCCTGGCCAGTGTGAGTCAGAAGACCTTCCTGCTGGTGTAAGATGTTCTGTAAGATAAATGTGTCCTTGAGCAAATCATTGCCTCAGTGTGGCCTTCATTCTTGCTTGAAAAATGAAGGGATGACTGGATAATGTCTAACTTGGGATTCACTGCTTCTCTCCATGCTCACTTGTTCAGCATTATTAATTGTGTATGAGGAAGTTATAAATGACCCTTGCTTGTGAAGAGGTACAGTGTAAATTCTCCACTTCGTGCCCCAGAGAAAAAACTGATGGCGACCATTAGAAAAATATAAAATTACCGCCCCCCCCAATAAAAAATAACTCCAAAATAAGCGGACTCCAAAATTAGTGAGGTGCAAAAATTTTTCTGCTCTACTGGACCTTTTCTGTAAGTCTCAGAAGGTGGTTTGAACTCAGGTTCCCAAACACCAAAAGCCTGGTTTTGGCTTCTGCATCCTAACACTGAGGTCCACAGGGAGGACCCCTCAAATCAGCCACCTCATATCAGAAGATGAGAAGACGTATTTCCAACTCAACAGAGATTGCTCCATCCATAGGCTTGGAATAGAAGTTTATGTCATTCAAAGCATATCATTTGTATCTCCTTTTAGTTTAAAGGTACCAGATATAACATTCGCACCTGTTTGTTGAAAACAGTCTTATGGCCATGTCCTCTACACCCCAACCCCAGCAAGCCATTTCTACCCTTGTCAACCAGGACAAGCCAGTCACCATAACTTCCCTTTACCTGCAAATCCAGTCTAAGGACAGAAGCCTGCTATTGATGATGGGCTATGTTTAGAAGAGAAGATGCTATGCAATGGCCTAGGGATATTGATAGCAGATAGACTTCTAGATCCTATCTAATGTTTAGGCTCAGCCCCTCCAAAGTATCTTTTGATGGAGGCTCAGGAACGACAAAGCTGTTTCAACGGACGCTTCATCTCCCAGCTATTGGAAGGTGCTGCTGGAAGCATGACGTAGAAAATTCCGAGGTGTCAGCTAGGATCAGTGGGAAAGACTGTCAGTGTCATTTGGTGATGAGGCGTTTTATTTGTAACATTAACCTGAGCCAGAGATGCGCAGACACTTCCACACAGAGCAGAGCACTGCTGAAGAGATCAAAGAAAAGGGAAACAAGAAAATGAGAAGCACAATGTTCCCCTCTGTTCTCCCAGTTTGCTCTTACCACACCATTCTTTAACAGGATTTCTTTCTACTAAGTCATAAAACAGACCATGTTTTATTTTTCTCTCCTCAGCCCTGTGATATAGTCCGAGGCCAGGGACATCCATTCCCGCTCCCTGTGTAGCCTGCAGACAAGGACCACAGCCTCAGACACATGGTGGAGCTGAAGAGAACCTTAGAGACAAATTTACATGAGCAGAGTATGTGATTATTCACTAGTTTTGAGCAAGGCATTTCTTCCCTGAATCCTTTTACTGAGAAAGGAAAAAAAAAGAAGGTTTAAACTGGCCTCAGAGCTCTCTCCCTCATCTGTCACTGGGAATAAGAGCGGCTGCCCACCTGTGTCACAAGTTCTCTCTGAGAGCAAATGAGATAATGTCCAGGCAAGGGCTCGAGGGGAGGAGGTGCAGTAATAACACGACCCCCCCACCCCCAGTCCTTCTTTGTCAGCAGATTGAAATCACAGCTAGAACACCATGCCCTACAGCCCAATAGTCCTCTTAGGAAAACGAATGTGAGTCTATCCTTCAACCAGTCCCATGGAGATCTTTCTGTCTTTCCCCCAGAATTCCCAGTAATGGTCCTAAAAAGAACGATTTTCCTGATAGAAAATCTCAGGTTGTCTACAGCCCTTGCTACTCAAATAGGATCGGCAGCATCAGCATCCGCTAAGAGCTTGGTAAAAATATAGATCCTCGGGTTCTACTCCAGACTTACCGAGAAGGCTGGTCTTCAGAACCTTTGGAAGACAAGGGCCTCCTAAAGCAACAATGCAAGTCCCTTCATAAGCTATGCATTAGGTCAGTGATGTCCCGTTTTTCTTTTTTGTTTCCAAAAGTACATCTTTGCACATCTGGATTTCACAGTACTCCTATTTAGAAAAAATCTCTACCCTCGCACATAGTAATCTGGCCTTATTGCGTTTAAAAACCGTCAGCGAATCTCAGCCAAATTTCCGTACCTCGTGCGGAGGAGGAGCCGGCTTGCAAACACGAATGGCAGGCTGGCGCTGAAAGTGAACACTGACGCTGAAACTGGAGCCGGGTTAAATTATTCATTGAAATTCCATGATGTGGCTTGCGCATTAGCAGCCAGCAGGGCCTAGAGACGTCGAGCATGCCCACCTGTGCGGGCCCCATCCTCTACCCCAGGAAGTCACCTGCCTGGTTGCCTGCGGGATCAGTCAGACGTTGGAACCTCACCTGAGAGGTTAAGCTGTGGGGAGCTGACTGGTGTGGTTCGTGAACTGGCTTTCTGCAGGAGCCACGCTGAGGGCTCCTGGTGCCCATCACTGAGCGGTGCAGTGGCTTGGGAGGCTACCTGCCTGCAACGCCCCGTTCATAGAAAGTCTGCTCAGAAAGTGGGGAAAAGCAAGAAAGCCAGTCTGTTGCAGCTAACTCTTCAGATAGATAGGTAGATAGATGATAGATAGATAGACAGATAGATAGATATGATAGATAGATAGATAGATAGATAGATTGATTTTAGAGAGACAAGAGGAGAAGGAGAGAAAGAAACATCAATGTGAGAGATGTGATTGCCTCCCATGTAAGCCCTGACTGGGGATTGAACCCACAACCTAGGTATGCGCCCTGACTGGGAGTCAAACCCCCAGCCTTTTGGTGTACAGGACAACAGTCCAAGCAAGCAACACAGGTGAGGGCTAACTCTTTTTTTTTTACAAACATTCTCCGATTCAAGTTTTCTACCAATATAATGGGGAGAAAAGGCTTCTTTGCCAACCAACGTGACAATATATACAAAATGAATTAAATTCTAAAGATAAATTGTCCTTTTGTAAGCACTAATATTTGATCCTTAAAAGCAAAATACTATAAACAACATGTCCATCAACAATGGGAGGGTTAATTACAGTATGATATTGCTGTGTTGTGGAGTAGTATACAGCTATTAAAAAAGAATGAGTTGGATCCTTACGTATCTCTCTGGAGGGAGCGTCATGACAGGAGAAAAAAAACAAGTCACAAAGTACGATCCCTTTTCAAATTTAAAAACACCACCATTTTCTTCTTCGTTGTATTAAGTCTTGTTAGTCTCAATTTTAATCATCACTCTGGACTCTTTTGAGATGCGTAATAAACATTGGAATGGCTCAGACCGAAGTTTCTTAAACTAACTGAAGCAGATAAAAGGCAGCTAGTCAGGCAAACAACAACAATAACCGTGGGGTGTGATTGATTGTCTCTGGGGGTGGATCTCATGTGTGCGCTGCGTGCGTCCAGGTGCCATTGTTTGGTTTTTCAGTACCGAACGAACAGTGTGGATCTGCCCACAAAGCAGAAGAGGAAATTCATTTCTTGTAGGGCTTTGTCTTTTGCAAACAAGCCGTGTTTAAGCTGGATGATGATTTAGAATAAAATATAATATAATAAATACTATAGAGTGATTTATGATAAGCATATAAACGTGGTAAATATTTATTTTGAATGAGTAGACCGGCTAATGCTTTCCTTCTATTCCTGCATAACAGGGAGCATAGCAACTCCTCCAGTTTTCATTTTTGGCCCCGCCGTCTTTTGGACTTCACATCCCTCTTGCTATGACAGCACTTCAGCCTTCCTACAGTGAACTATAAACTTCGTTCTTAGCAAGTGCCACTGCGAGCCTAATGACAGGCGTAGGGTAATTATTATGACTGCATGCCCGTCGGAATGAATCAGAACGGCTTTGTGACCTCTGGAAGGAGATGGTTTCCTCGCCGCCCTCCCAGCACACTCTCCCAGATCGATAGTCCAGCTGACTTTCCTCCGCCATTTGCAAAATTTAAAATAATAGACAGACATTCAAGGACATCCTAAACTGTTTCTTGGCTTTTTAGAGACCATACGCAGGACCTTGCAGCGATATTTCACCGGTAAGAGGAGAAAACCCACCTCCTTGGGCTGCCTCCCAGGGCTTTCACCCTTCCAGTTTTCTCAATATTCTACTTTTAGGGTGTGCCCTTTGCCTCCCACCCCCAACCCCCACCCCCCCACACCTCCAGGCAAACAGCTTGCCTACCACCTCTGTCAGAGTTCCATAGGTTGTATTTGTACTGTTTTCTGTGCCCTTTCTCTCTTCTGGATCGCATTTTCCTGACTCTGTTTTCAATGCCAACTCAGATCCCACCCCGTGGCACATCTTTTCTAGGTGCAAGAGCTCTCCGGTGAGTGTAGACTCAGCGTCTTTCCCTGCGGCCTGCTATGGCACTCACGTGAAAGACGCAGAGCACGAAAAGGCAAAATACAACAGCAGGTAAGCCCCTGCACCTTGCCATCTGCTGGACTTTGCCACTTACTTGTTCTGTAATCTTGGACAAGTTTCCTGGCTTTGGTTTGCTCATCTGTAAACTGGGGATGCAATGTAATACAAACCTCAAAGCTGTGACTAGGATTAAGTGAGATAGTTTATATAAAGCACTTAGGATAGTTTGTGGTACAAAATAAGCATCCCTTAGATTATGATCTTCTATCTGACCTGAAACGCCCATCAGTATGGTCTGTGCTTGGGGCACCTTCTTTTCTCTCCATGTTTTCCACAGGTAGGAACACAGTGTGGTCACTATGTGATAAAACTTCCCCACTCTGACTTGGGATTAGTTAATAAGGGGTAGTTCCTGAGAAGTCATTGAAAATTTCCAAATAAAGATATAAGTGGGCATTCTTAAATACTTCAAATACGTTCATGAAAGTCTGTGGGAATTCTAGAGTTTTTCATTCAACACATTTATTGAAGTCGTCTAGATTCGGTGGCTCTCGAATGTTAGCATGCCTCAGAGCCACCTGGAAAGCTTGTTCAGATGCAGTAGGTCTGGGGTGAAGCCCAAGAATCTGTACTTCTAACGAGTTCCCAGGTGATGCTTCTGACATAGGAGCCGCACTTTGCGAAGCTGTGCCCTAGATGCCAGGGGTGGGAACAATATGAGGAGGCTGTGGGTCAGCCTTCCAAAAGAGCCAGCAGCCTGGGGCTGATGAAAACACACAGCTGAGCGGGCTGAACCACCGCCCAGGTTAGATAATCCCATTCTAGCCCTGGTTCTATTCTCCATTGAAATGACCTTGGGCACATCACTTACCTCCGCTAAGCCTTGGCTTTCTTACTTATAAATTTAGGATAGAAACATCCCCTCACCTTACAGTGTGAGGACCCAGGACAAATGTACAGTGGTTCGTATGCTGACTGAAGGTGAAACTGAAGAGTCAGAGGAGAGGATGCATCCTTCCCTTTTTAAGTCCAAAGTGACCCCTTGAATGGAAGAAGGACCCTCTAAGGAAGTCACATACTTCCTCAGTTCACTGAAGTATTATTTAGTGTCTTAAGATCCAACTACCACATACCACCTGAATAGATTCCTTAGTAATTTAAAACCTTAAAGCAGCTTTGAATCAAGGGCCCTTCTCTGGAAAGTGACATTTAGGGAAGGTGCACCAAGGCTACGTGCCCACTGTCTGCCCTTCCGGGCTCTGTCTCGTCGTAAATCATGATGGGCTGCCGGTAGTTACAGCACCTGTAAAACTCTCCATACTAAATTACATGTTACTATCCTGGCCTCAGTTTTTCCTCACCAACTGTCACCAGAAAGAAACAAAATAGACATCGCACAAAGTTTTCTACTGCATTTGCTATTTTTAAAAAGTTAATAACGTTGTTCCTCACATTCTTCAGTGTTCCCCACACACCCCACATAAAACACCTGTGAGAAACAGCCTCAGAACTCAGGGCCCACGTTGGAGTTAACTCTGTGGGGGAATGCTAGAGACACAATGTTGTGAATAAAACACACTGCAAAGTGTGTAGGCTATATGGTCCTAGTATTTTTTAAAGGACTGGGAAAAAAAACCCAAAATACAATTAGAAGTTATTATTGGGAGGTGGATTATGGGTGATCTTCTTTATACTTAGCTGTTCCAAGTTTTCTACATCCAGCATGAATGACTTCCATAAGTAAAACAAATAGCATTATTTTTCAAAGTAGTTCAGTGGTAGGGAATTTTATTTCCTCCAAGAAATTATATGGCTTCTTCTGCTCTCAGAAATTCTATAACTGTGTTTTTTTCTCCCACACTTTCCAAGAAGGTCAAAATCATATTTGAAATATACTCTCAAAAGCCATGTTGACCCTTGTCACAGACAGGTTCTTAAAGTCCTTATTTTCATTTTCTATTTTATTGCAATTCCTTTTATATGTTATTTCTTATCAGACAAGTAGAAACGTCTCATCTTATGTAATTTCTGAAATTTGCAAACATTATGACCTTTTTAGAAACTCACTTGGGGGGCACAAATAAATGACAATTTTAACAAATTAAAAAAGGTAGCTCCTAAGCACTTGAAAAAGTAATATAATTTCTCAAAGGCTTATGATTTATAACCAAGAGGAAGAGGAAGCAGGGGGCAAAGACCACAAAGTGTGTAACATTCCTTCTGTGCAAGCAGTGAACCCGCAGATGAGGCACAGTGAAGACTTCCCCGGCTGCGGACCCCAGGGGGGTCAGGAAAACTGCGTTTCCCATCATTGTTCAGCTTTGGTGGGCCTCAGCCAAGGGGACCGCTCGGATGAAGACTCAGTATCTGATGGAATACAGAGTAGGCAAGGATGACTTTGATTTTAGGACACTGGGAAATGGGAAAACTAATGTGAGAAGTGTGAAATGTGAGGGAGCTCGGCGTCAGGGGAGAGTGTAGATATGAGACATGGTGGCCATCCAGCCAGCAGTGTAGAAGTGACCGAACACAGGACCACAGATCGTGCAGGGCGCGTGTGGTTGTTCCAGCCCCACCCTATCAGTCTGGGTAACTCGGGATAGGCCCCAAGGTGGGACTTGCCTGGGTCTCAGTTTCCTTGAGTTGAACTAGTTCAC
Source organism: Macrotus californicus (assembly GCA_007922815.1). Taxonomy (NCBI): domain Eukaryota; kingdom Metazoa; phylum Chordata; class Mammalia; order Chiroptera; family Phyllostomidae; genus Macrotus; species Macrotus californicus. Next base: position 69,431 of record VMDR010001231.1, read on the forward strand.
CTCTAAGGCTCTTCCAGTTCTCTCACTGCATGAGTCTGTGACATTATGTGTATATAAGCTCCACTACTCGGAGAGATTTCACACACAGAGATAAAGACTTGGGTCAACTCTGTTGGTCTCAGGTTGCATGGCTGATAGATGAGTGGTTTTAATAAGGGACATTTAAGAAGTCAATGATTAGCTTTTAGTGCTGACTGACACTTTTATCTGTTGTCTGGGAGTCATTCTAAATGACACACAACAGCAGTTTGTGAGAACTGAAAAGAACAGCAATAAATTCATAAACGGAAGAAGCCTTGGTAAAAGGGAGAAGTGATTGGAGCATAAAGGGAGTCACTGAGGCTGGTTGCCTCTTTTTATGGGCTGCACAGGAGAAAAGCTTGCATGTTCTGGGAGATGGAAGAAAATGAAACACCAATAAAACAGAGGAGCTGAGCTTCCTTGTGGCTTATATTCAGTGAGAGCCCATAATTCTCAATAAATCTGCTAAACCCTCAGCCCTCTATGCAGGGACTTCTTCACAGTCTGATCTAAAGTCCATGCAGCAGTACAAGAAAGGAGGGATGTCGGGGAATGGCTGGGTCGGGCTTTGTTAGTATTCCTACTAGGAAGCCTTAAAAATCCCCAGCTTTGGAGAAGGGGCGTGTACAATCATGCACAGAGCCACCAAAGGGCCATTGAAAGAGTAATGTCCCTACACTCCCGAGTGGGTGTTAAGGATGGGTCAGGGATGTCCAGGAAGAGGAGTTTTTGCACACCCCATGCCTCGTGGGTAGGTTCCCTCACAGCCTGCAGGAAGAGGGGACATGGCATTCTGCAGAGCTCAGTTCAGGCCTACACTCCTCCTGCATATCTCCACTCACCAAGGGAATTACAGACGTGTGGGAAGGGAGGAGGGGGAGGGGATACACGCAAGTGTCAGGTAGGGATCAGCTGGTACAAAGAGGCAATAGGTAGGTCAAGGTAGGTTGGCATGTCTGAATAAAAAATAGAATACAAATAACCATTCATTCATTCATTCATTCATTTTAATTTTTTCATCTCTGCATTCATTCACCAAATATTTCCTCAACATCTGATAAGAAAAGGCTAATCGCTGGATTAGAGACTATGATATAATGTCGTTCTCAGGTAAGGCTCTTATTCCACTCTCCCATCTAAATCAGCCCCCTGCTTATTTCCTTCGTAGCACTTTTTATACTGTGAAATTACTCTACTTATTTCTGTCTGTCCTATCTGTCTCAGCCACTAGAATACAAGCCTTGTGAAGGCAGGGACCCTGTCTACTTTGTTCATTACTGTTCTCCAGCATTAGAACAGTGTCTAGCACATAGTAGGACCTCAAAAAATGTTTCTTTGAATGAATGACTCAGAGATGAACAGAACCGGGGTCCTTTGAGAGGAAATTTTAAGAGAGTATAGGAAAAAGCCTCGTAGGACAGTAAGGGGAAGGGAAAGCCAGCACAAAAGTTGACTTGGCCCTGCACTCCAAATTATAAAAAGTACTTGCCATCATAAAACAAGCAAAATATCGAAGCAATCTACAATGTTTTGGTTCCTTGTGTGTAAGATGAAAAGGCTGAGCGGAACTGACTCTGCAGTACCTGCCAGCCTGGATTGATGTGGTTCCCCAGTCTTCAGCCAGGCGATGTCAATGCTGCTTCAGGCTGCCTGTGTGGTCCTGAGACTCGCTGTGCTAGAGTGGGAAGGACCCTGGGCACAAGGTCAGGAGGCCCCGCCCTACATCCATCTGTAACTGGCTGTGTGACTTTCGGGCAAGACATGTGACTTTGGGAGCTTCCCAGTGATATTTGGACTGATTGCTCCCAATCCCACAGTTTTATTTTGAGGTCCAAATTAGTACAGGGCATGTGCTCCAGAAACCTTGACCCCACGTGAAGTTGTCTAATTGGCAGTCCTCAGGACGCCTCCTCCTGTGACTCACGGAAGGGTGTGGCCTTCATGGGCTTGCTGCCCATGCCTGGGTTGGTTACTCACAAAATGGAGCTCTGTAGGTGGACTTTAAAAGAAAAAGTGAATCAATAGGTGAGTGCCTTGGTTTATAGCCATCAATCAAAACCATTCATAAAGAATTCACTGAGTTTTCCACAATGCTTTGTTTTCAAAGATGAGAAGACTGCACAGCCCAAGAAACCCTTCTTTCCCACCACAAACATTCACGAGCAGTTCGGTGGCGGGCACTTCCTTCACTCAGGGCAGTGAGGCCAATAATCGCCACCTTTGAGCCTGTGACTGTCCCAAGGCCAGACCCAGAACACCTAGCATGCCCTTTACAAGGTGACGATGGGATGGGACAGGGGACAAAGTCATTCGAAGGTTGTTGGAGGAACACCCAAGAGAGTCCTAAACCAGGGTGGAGGCGAGGACTGCAAAGGTTTCCAAGAGCTAAATCCAGGCAAAAGGGATCAGGAGAAAAGGGCAAGATAGAGAGAAAAGCACGAGCGGTCTCTGGGAGGAGAGAAAGCTTGGCCCGTGTGGGAGCCCTGAGCTGTTTGTTCAGTGTTGTTGTCGCTCGGGCGATGAGGGAGGGAAGGGTGAGAGGTGGGTGTACAGAGGACAGGGAGCAGATTCTGCGGCAGTTTGTTCTAGAGGGCACACGTAAGTATTTAATCTCACATGTTAATTTGAAGGAGAAAATCTGAAAGTCACTGCACTATTTTATTACAGCAGAGTAGAAAATAGGCATATTTAACCTCCTTGTTAGTTTCTTCCCAGAGTTTCCTTTCTATAAAAAGCTCACCTTGGAAGAGTGTTTCACTGGGCAGTGCCACTGTGAAGTGACTGCTTCCCAGTAAGTTGTGTTGGAGATGTCAGTTTGTCCCTCTATATCCACTCTTCGCCGTCTCCACTCGGCCTGAACCCTCGGAGGCTGATGGGCGCAGTGGCCGTGGGCTCCCTGCCCTCCGGCTGCGGAGGACGGGGCTGGCCCCTGAGGTACCACAGGAAGATAGGCAGTGTGAAGGGACATGAAGTTGGGGTAGTACAGGGCTACTGCAGGTTGGCTGCACCCCTCTCCTGAAGGCTACGCTCCTTCCAGGGACGGGGTTTAGGTAAAGGTTCCGGCCGAAGTAAAGGGCCCTTGTTGCTCTCCCAGATATATTTCTCTACTCTCCCCTGATGGTGGCTCTAAACCCTGTTTGTCAATAATCCCTTCACTAAACTGTCTTCCCAGTTCCCAGTCAGAGGTGCCAATAATTTCTGCTGAGTTCCTGGCTGACACCACATCATTGTCTCCCCTGTGTCACCGGCCTCTTTGGTGCAACAGGAACGCAGGGCTGTCAGATTCCTTAGTGTTGTTGGACAAGGCCACCTAGAGGGTGAGGAACACTGGCTGGGAGTCAGAAAACCCAGGTTCCAGTCCCCTCTTAGCCCCTGAGCAGCTGCATGACCTCAGGCAAGCAAAAACCCTTCTAGGCATTAATTTGGGTGAAAAAACTTTGATAAGAATAGCGGGCAGTGGTAGGCCTGAATTGGGGTTTTGGGCCCATGGTCCCTGGAGCTCCAGTGCTCTGTGTAAGTGCGCAGGGGTGGGGGAAGTTGAGCCAGAGAAGACCCTCTTTTATCTTTTTTTATATAGTCAAGGTCCATGTGTGACTTAGTTTGACAAAAAAAAAAAAAAAAGATTCCTTGCCACCAGAAAGTACCTGAAAACTATTGGGATTGATGAAGCTGTGAGGTCTTTTCTATTTTTAGAGCTGAGATTTCCTCTCTGCTCATTCACTGGCTAGAGAACCTTGGAAGGATGCAATCTCAACTGCACTCCACAAGTATGGCAGCCAGCCGCTCAAGTGCTCATGGTGTCACTTAATTGCTTAGATTACAAAGAGGCAGTATTCGTGACCTTCTGCAGCGTGAGGCTTGTGCAGGGACAGACAACCTGGAGCCATGCTGCTTGTACACAATTCTAGACCAGCCTTCGCCCGAGTCATTTTCCACGAACTACTCATGTGTGTCCGTGGCTGTTGTGTCTCACTTGAAAGTCAGCGTGGCTCCTGTGTGGCCCGTGAAACTGGAGGGCTGATACTCTTCCACTGGCAGCCCGTGAAAGATGCTGAGAATGGCAACGTGAGTAATACTGTGGACTTGACCCAAGTGTGTGACCCCATTGACTTAGCTGGTGAGGAGGGAGCTCTGCAAAAAAGTTCGCTTCCTGGAGACAGTTATGAACATCACTTCTCACTCCACGAAACCTTTCTTGGCCACTTCTCTGCCCAAAGCCACTGCTCTCCCTTCCAAGCTCAACATTCAGCACTGTCTTCTGCTGCCTTTTAAAGTTAGACACCTGCTGGTGTGTATGCCCAAGCTTTACCTCTTCTGCTGACCTGCAATCTCCATTGGAGAAAGAAACAGGCACACCTCTATATTCTCTGCAGCACCTTATACACAGATGAAACTAAGAAGATGTTTATTGACTTACTGGCTAGTGGTAAAAGTTGACTGGAAAGGATGATTTTTTTTTTTTTGGTAATCACATCACTAGGATCTTAAAGACGTGCCTTTGTCTGCTGGGGCTGCCATACAAAATACCAGAGGCTAAGTGGCTTAAGCAACAGAAATCTATTTCTCACAGCTGTGGAAGCCGAGGAGTCCAAGAGCAAGATGCCAGCTGATTGGGCTCCTGAGGAGGACTCCCCTCCTGACTTGTAGGTGACCTGCTTCACTGGCTCCCCACGCGGTGGAGAAAGAAAGAGATCTCTCTTTCTCCTTTTATAAAGCCACCAATACGACTGGATTTGGGCCCCATCCCTTATAACCTCAGTTAACGCCCAACAGCCTCATCTCCAAATTCAGTCACATTGGGTGTTACAGTGCCAACGTGTGAATTTTAGGGGAACAGAATTCAGTCCATAGCATTCCCTGGCACCCCAAATTTCATGCTCTTCTCGCATGCAAAATTTTTTCACTTCCCACCAACAGCTTCCCAAAGTCTTAACTCTTTCCAGAATCATCTCTAAAGTCCAAAGTCATCTAAATTTCATCCAAATCACGTGAGACACTAGGTACGATTCATCCTGGAGCAAAATGTATCTCTAGCTGCGAAACTAGACAAGGTATTTGCTGCCTGAGTACAGTGGCGGGGGGCAAGCATAGGATAAATATTCCTACTCCAAAAGGGAGAAACAAAATAAGACAGGGTGTCAGGTCCCAAGCAGATTCAAAACCAACAAGGCAAATTTCATTAGATGTTGAAGCTCGAAAATAACTCTCTTTAAGTCAGTGTCCTGCCTTTGGAACCCACCAGAGCAGCCCCTGCCCCCAGGGCTCTGCTGGGTGGGGGTCCTGCCCCAAGGCTCTGGGAAACCCTGCCCCCAAAGCTCTGCAGGGTGACCTGCAGCTCTGGTTGAAGGCCATGTGGACTGTTGAAGCTGAAGCAATGGCCCCAACTCTAAGAAACTGAGCAGGCAGCCTGATGATCTCTGTCTGAATTGCCTTCACTTTTCTTAAAGAACAGTGCATGTTAACTGTATGGTCTGGTCCTGTAGCAGCTATGAAGTCCAATAGCCTTCCTCTATTTTATCTCATTTTTTTCTGTTCTCAGTCCAGCAGTCCATCTACTGATATAATCCCATCTCTATTTTTGGCTTCTGCTGTGATGTCTTATTAAGTCCACGAGCTGCACCCGTGATCTCTTTGTCAAATGGTTGTTGAGACACACCCTCACTGTTCTTCTCAGAGCAAACTTTCCCATTTTTTGCAATATGTGTAGCCTGAAAATTTTCCAAATCAGAAATTTTCCTCTTTGCCTAAAGATCCCTTCTTTAATTCAACTCTCTCCTCAGCCATTTTTTTTACTATAAACAGTAAAGAGGATCCAAGCAATACCTTCAACACTTTGATCTAGCAATCTCTTCTGCTGAATATCTAATTTCATCATTCACAAGTTCTTCCACAAAATCCTAGCCCACAATTCAACCAGGTTATTTGTTGCCACTTTGTAATGAGAATTATCTTTCCTCTGGTTTCCGATAACGTGCTACTCATTTCCTCCTGAGATCTCACCAGAATCACCTTTAACATCCACATTTCTAGCATTTACTTGAAAACTCTTCCTGTGTCTACTCATTACCCAACACTCAGGACTCTCCCAAAGCTACTTCCACTATTTCAGGTATTTATTCAGCAGTACCACATTCTCAGTACCCAGATCTATGTTAGTCAAGATTCTCCAAGGAAACAAAACAATAGAATCTCCTGGTTCTCTGGAGAACCCTTATAATAGACTGATTATAAGGAATTGGCACATGTGATTGTGGCAGCTGAGAATCCTCACAAACTGCAGTCAGCAAGCTGGATGCTCAGGAGAAGTCAATGATATCATTCCAGTTGGAGCCCAGAGACCTAAGAACTATGAGAACCAATTCCGTAAGTTCCACATCTAAGAAGAGCTGATGTTCCCATCCAAATCCAAAGTCAGGAGAAGACCAATGTCCACGCTCAGGGCAGTCAGGCAGGAGGAGTTCCCTCTTTGTTCCCTTTGGGTCTCTCTTTAATTGATTGGTTGAGGCCCAACCACACAAGGGAGGACAATATGCTTTACTTAGTCAGATGTTAATCTTAACCAGAAACACTCTTACAGACACATCCTCATAATGTTAGACCAAATGCCTGGGTGCCCAGTCAAGTCGACACAAAAAATTAACCATCACAAAGGGGCCTCGGCAGTCATCTGGTGCAGCCCCTTTGCCAAAGCATGAATCCCTGTGGCTATTTGTCATCAATAAACCCAAGGAAGTTCATACCACTCTTACATGTTATCCTTGCTTTTATCAGGGTTCTACTAATTTGCCTTCAAAGGCGAATTAGAAGTAGATTAAAATCAGGGAGTGTGGACCCAAGGTATACGATACTGAAAGCCAAGATTGCTGCTGACCTACTCACTATAGTGCACACCCAGCTTGCACTGGTGCCCATGGGTGAGCAGAGCCCTTCCAGGGAAAGACAAATGTGGTCTCTACCCAGACTCTGACCTCTGGCCTCTCAGTGCAGCTGCAGCCACTGGCAGGGGGCGATGACTTGGAGATAAGGCTAACGATCGGTCTCAGTCTATAGGGCCGTGAGTGCAGAGGTCGGTATGGAGGCCCAGGCTCTGCCCCTCCCAGGCAGCAGCACGAATCTCATGCCCACGTGGGTAGAACTGGTCTGCAGTCTGGAGGTGCTGACATGTGGGGCTTGTTCTGCCCTTCTAGTCTGCACGTGACATCCGTTTGAATCTTGTTTCACTCTTGCCAATATGTTAAGGGGAGGAGGGAATACAGTATGACTGGCTCTAACTCTGAATACTCTCCCAGTCTCCCCTGATGTTTCTCAGGTGTCATTTACATGAATTGTGTCCCCTTTGCTGATGGTCATCACTAAGGCCTCAGAAACCCCCTTCCAGCTTCTCCTACATTAACCCCAGCACCCTGCTGAAGCTATAAATATTCTAATTCCTGATACTACCTCTAAAGGAAGAATCATTTTGACTGGCATAGGTCAGGTGACTTTGAAATTCTGGAAAAAGCATTAAGGAAAATCCCCAGATTAAGATGTAGGTCAATAGAAGTAGTTTTCTAGATTCACCGCTTTTTTGTGCCTCACGTTCACAATGTCAGGAAATGTGTACAGTTCAACCTGAATGGGGAAATGGGGAAGCCCAGATTGCTCTCCACATGCATCCTCTGCCCTGGCTCTGTTTTGTAAATGAAGGCTATTAAAGTACACAAAAAATTGGCTTGAGCAAGCCAGGCATCCCATAAAGGTACCAAAATCATGCAAGAGGCAGAGAACCGCAAGTGACGTCACCCCCCCAGGATGGGAGACAGTAGTCCTGGGCTAGTGGTTTGAAGAGTTTCACCAACACGATGTTGATGGTGAACTCCTGAGCCATCCCTGGGTGTTTCCATGGGTCCGTGATGGGATTCATCTGATACGTACAAGCTGTCTTCCTGACATCTCCACTGGCACGTCAATCTGTGCTCCCCAGAGGGGAGGGGAGGGTGGGGAGCCGGCAGTAAGTGCCTGTGCTGTAGATCTAGCCCTTCCTCTTAGACACCGTGCTGCGTTGCGCAAGACACAGAGCCTCTCCCTGAAGCTTTCCCTCATCTGTAAAGCAGGAACACGTAAACAGAGCTGTTAGAGCAATTCAATTACATAATTATGAGACCATTCTTTATAGGCTGCAGTGTGTTTTACAAACAGAAAGCATTATTACAATCAAGCAAAACAAGGCAGATTCTCTACCCTCCTCTGAAAACCTCACCCTCTGTTTCACTACAGGCAGCACAAGCGTCTTGCTATTATTTTTTAAAGTGGTTTCCATTCATGTTTAAGTCACTAGTTTCCATTCTAGCAACAGGTCAGCGAGTTAGAGAGACAGCTAAAAATATATCAGCCTGAAGCAAACAAAAACAAACAAACCTCCTCCTGTCTTTTTCTTTCCTTTTTGTTTTAGAAAACCATTTGAGTTGGCCCACAAGCGCCCACTGGAACAACGTGTAATAGAAAGATGGTGGGTTTATCACCTGCCTCCCAACAAGTGTAAGAAGTGTAGTGATACCCTCCCTGAGCCTGCAGGGGAGTTTTCTTGTAGCAAATTGGGATGACATGCACACTGCAGGTTGGTTATAAAGGAATGTATGCAATCCCCCCGTCACATGGTAAGGGTGTCTGTCCTGCCTCAGAAAATACATCGCTGCCAAGTCCAAGGTCTTAGATCTAAGAATCTAAGCTTGGACAGAAATAGAAATAGAGTTGGTGAGCATCCAGGAAGGTGCAAGTAAAACTTTAGTTTCCATTACAGTGATGCCCTCTGAATACTTAAGACGGTCAGCTCCCTTCAGGGGCACATAGAGTTTTTGGTTGATCAGTTTGATGTCAGACAAACCTGAGTTCAAGGCCAGGTTCTGTCCCTACTGGCTGCATGACCTTGGGAAAGGGACCAGATCTCTAAACCTCAGTTTCCTTTCCTGTGAAATGGGCCCATATTAACTCCTGCCTCATGCAGCTGTGTTGATACGAGAAGATGGTATATATGCGGTGGTTGGTCATGTTATTTTGTGTAGAAGAAAGTTAGTTAAACCCACCTGTGGCAGACAGGCCGGAAGGGGACCCCAGCATGAGCCCTGTCTTTGGCATTTATGCTCTTGTATATTCCCCTGAGTGTGGATGACATCTCTGACTTGTTTTTACCCAAGAGAACACCATAAAAGTGAAGGGATTTTGCAGATGTAACCAAAGCCCTGAATCCGGTGCCTTTTAAGTTCCTCAAAAGGAGTCTAACCTGAGAGGGCCTGGTTTAATGGGGAGAAAGCGTGTAAAAGCCAGACTCCTCTGCTGGCCTGGAAGAAGCCAGCTACTATGATGAAAATTGCCTGTCAGCCAAGAACGCCACTGAAAGGGGCTGACCGTCTTAAGTACTCAGAAGCCATCATTGCATCGGAAACTAAAGTTTTACTTGCACCTTCCTGGATGCTCACCAACTTTATATCTATTTCTGTCCAAGCTTAGATTAAGAAGGTATCTATGACCTTGGACTTGGCAGCAATAGATTTTCGGAGGGAAGAAGAATACCATTACAATGTAATAGGGTCGGGGTGGGGGGGTGCATATATTCCCTTATAACCATCCTGCAGTGTGCACGTTATCCCAATTCATGCTATGAGAAAACTCACCTGCAGGCTCAGGGCGGGCCATGTGGCAGGGAACAGTGAGGGGCCTGGAGGAGCTGAGGGCCTTAGTCCTATGTCTGCCGACAACCACAAGAGCTTGGAAGAGTTCAGAAGTCCCAGATGAGATGCTGGGAAGAGGACCCAGCTAAGCCATTGTCAGACTCCTAACCTACAGACTCCGAGGTTATAAATGTGTTGGTTTTAAACCACTAAATGTGTGGCGAATTGTGACACATCAATTGGAAACAAATGCACCACTGCTCTGAAAATCGCTTCCTAGAGACAGGCTTGGACTGAAGGAAGACAGCGTTCCCCTCTATCTCATCTACAGAACTCTTGGGTGTAGGGATGAGGGAAAGAAAACCTTCCCCCAGACACAACTGGTTCTTTTTCTAAGGACTGTGCCTGGTACAGCCATTGGGAAGACTCCTTATGTAGGGCCCTCCACCCTCACCTGGCCCTGAGCACCCTGGGGAGGCCCAAGTATCCATGGGGCTGGGCAGTGACCACTTAGCTGTGGTTTGCTGATCTCCCCTGTGAAGTTGGGCTAGTCTCTTATTCTCAGCTGTGTGGAAGGGGTCTTATTTTTCACTGCTACCTGTGTCCGGGATATCTTTCTGCTCCTCACGCTGTCTACCTGACCATGTTCCTACCAGTTCTAAAATAGTGAATATGGGTGAGTTCACCTCTCTAAGCCTCAGTTTCCCTGTCTATAAACTAGGGATTCTAAGGAGACCTACTTTATAAGGTAAAGATTAACCTTATCCAGAGTGTCCAACTTTTTGGCGTCTCTGTACCACACTGGAAGAAGAGTTGTCTTGGGCCACACATTAAATACATTGTGACACGTAATGACAAAAAACATCTCATAATGTTTCAAGTAAATTTACGATTTTGTGTTGGGCCGCATTCACAGCCACCCTGGGCTGCATGCGGCCCACGGGCCACAGGATGGACACTCCTGTGGTGAGCACGGCTCTGGGTGCAGAGAGACAACATGTGGCCCATTTGTATGACCAGTCCTGCTCTCTTCAAGGCTTTGCCTCCAATGCCAGGCATCTGTGAACCCCACCCCCAGCTTGAAGTGGCCACTCTCCCTCTGATCCCTGCAGTCGTTCCACTGGCCCTCCTCCTGCGCCAGCTCCTGTCTCTCAGTGTGAGGCATGCAGGGAAGCGGTGTCTCGCCCTCCAGTCTGATCAAGGGCAGACACCCTGACTCATTCTTGTCATTTCTGAGCCCAGCCTGGCAACAACCTAGGACACTGAAACCACTCAGTGAACCTTTGTTGACATAAGATGAAATTCCAAGACAAGTGTTTGTTGAAGGTATAAAGGCCAGAAGCTTTAAGTAAGAAATGCCATAGAGTTTGTAGACAAGAGAACAGGACAGGGCCATGCATAGCTGACAAATAATAGTAGTAGGTGACATCTGTTGAGCATTTACTACATGCCCAACACAGTTTTAAGCACTTTGCATGCATTAACTCGTGTAATCCTCCCAACAGCCCTGTGAGGGAGGTACTGAAATTATCGATTGTCCCTCTGTCTGCTTCACAGGGTGCAAGCTCACTGTGGCAGGGACCGTGGCCTTCCTCTCCTGTCCTAGGTCTGACACAGGGGCACTGCTCACCAAATGTGGAGGGTTCACGGGCACAATCAGTTTCACCTTTCTGCTCCCCTCCTCTCGCCTTCCCCTGTCCTGTCCTCCTCACGCCCACCTCATATCTGACGTCAGATGCTTCACTCACAACGAAGTAAATTAACCATCTAATCTACTAATGAGTAGATACACCACTTGGAAAAAATTGTAGCTTTTCCTTCTGTGCCTGAGATCACACCTATTTGGGTCATACGTAAAGCTAGTATTGCAAATCTATATTCTGTTAACAGAGACACACGGTATAAGAGCCAATGGCATGCTGGAGAATTTGTGTGTGTCAACCAGAAAGGAGGTTCTTTAAAACAACAAATCCTGAGCTGGTTGCTGGGAAGGTCAAGGGGAGAGGAGGGAGAAGAGGAGGAGAGCATTTCCAGCCAAGAAAACGGCACCTCTGGAGGCCAGAGGCAATAAGGCAAAGTCTGGCATTTGGGCAAGTACGGATTTCTGTTCCCACACCCAGGTTGCTGGGTGGGGCTGATGGGCTTATATTTTTTGAAGGTCCCTGGAAAGTTCTGCTGTGCAGTCATTTGGGGACCTAATCAATTAAACTATTGAAGCCTGGTTCTGGCTTGAAAAAACTGTCCCTTTAGCTTCACACACCACAATGACTGCTTTGGTCCCTTAGGTCACTCCCTCAGGGAACTGATAGGTTAGGAACACTTGCGTGGCCTTGACAAGCCACCTAACCATTAGTGTCTCAGTCTCCTCATCTATACAATGGGGACACTAATAATAGCATTTAATACACAGTTGTTGTATGGATTCAATGAGCACACATAAAGCGTGAGAAAGCACATAGGCAGCATGTAATAAATGCTAGTTGTTACTACTGCTACTCTTTTCCCTTGAAGGAGAATCTTGGGAGTCACTGTCACTCATTCTCACTCAGTGAAAAGACTTCACTTTGGTGGCACAAAGAGAGGGAAAGCTCTGTGTGTAATCTGCTTTGCCCCAGCTTCCCCACGCCGCTCAGCGGGTCGGGTGACTTCGCGTTTATCACAAGTCTCACATGTGACCCTGGACCTGCGTTCTTGTCAGTCTCTATCAAGATCACCCCAATGAATTTACTGAAGTTACAGAATAAATACTGGGTGTTAAATACCTAGTAGAACATTCTAAGCACTGCAACTGGGTATTATAATGAATGTTATAGCCTCACTAAGACTTCAAAGAAGATTCTGTTGCACAACTTTTTTCTAAGGAAATATTGATAAGGGCTCTCTTGCCAACCACAGAACTGACTCTGGCTAACTTAAGAAGAAAAGGAATTGGCCTAGAAAATCATTTCCTGGCTTCGGCCTCAAAGAAGCTGGGCCCCTAAACATGTTTGAATGGTGCTGGGCAGCTACAAAGTGGGTCAAATGTCCACTATACACGTCAACATTGAAACCAGTTGAAAATACTCTCCAAAACATAAACACACAAATAATAAGCAACATGCTCTTTATTACTACTTGTGGGCAGAGGAAAGACCCAATTTCCCACCAAAACCTTGAGCATGGGCAAACTAGGTGCACGCACACACTGAAACTGGTTGACGTGAAAGTTAACGAAAATAAGTCAACAATAGCCCGAGAACACAAGAGGAGTCCATGAATTTGCACAGTTTGAATTGAAGCCAGGATCCAATGGGCCCAGGAATGCAGTTTCATCTACTTCAGAGTTGAAAAATTCCCCAGAGAGGCCAAGTGCTTTGACTGGGGGCACAGGAGAGTCAAGGGCGTAAAAAACCCCAGTGTTTGCCATTAGGAATGTCTGTCTCCTAAGACAACATTCTCCTTTCTCAGGAAATCTGCCTTTCAGAGCAGTTGCCTGAGGCCTAAGAGATTCGCTTGCATGTTTGAATTGTTTACCTCTCTCCCCTGGTGTGCAGGATGGATTTAGAAATGAGGTCATCATTGTGTCTTCACCATATGATGTCCCAAACAGACCTTATTGCAACTCCCCCTTGCCATGTGGTCATGTCCCGGCACACCGATGTCAGGGCGCTGCCCAGAGAAGCAGCCTATGTCAGCAGTGTGTAGCTCAGTGGGAGCCAGGCCAGGCAGTAAAAGTCAAGGGGATCATTTGACAGAGCAGCATCCCATGTAGGGGGAAGAAAGGAAGAAAGAATGAGGGGATGGGAGCTGGGAATGACTTCTGTTCATGTGCCGCTCTGCACCTGAGAACTTGAGTCCATGACCTTTTAATGGGTCTGGGAACAAAGTCTAGAGCCTTATCCTCTGTGAATATTTCATCGCGTGCAGAATAGGATTATTAATACTTTGGATTCACATAGGAACATTCTGCTAGAAATTTAGGATGCTTCATCATACAACTCACAACTCAATCCTGAGGCCAGCCGATCTCAGTGCTTAGTGGAATGGACAGTGACGGGTGACTATGGCCACCGCCACTGAAGACAGCCTGTCCTCCCTCATCATCATTCACAGAGAAGACCACAGCCACAGCTCTGGACCCCACACCAAACTCAGTTCAATTCCTTGTCACTTGGGCACTAGGTCAGAGTCAGCCCACTGTCTGTTTTTGTAGATAAAGTTTAATTAGAACACAAGCATACCCATCATTTACGTATTGTCTGTGGCTGCTTTCACGCTACAGTGGCAGACTTGGTAGCTGGACAGAGGCTGGATGGACCACGAAGCCAAAAGCGTTTATTATGTGACTCTTTACAGAAAAGTTTGCTGACCCCGGCCTAGGTTACAGGAGCCCCAAGACCCTGACCAAGTAGACGGTAAACTACCTGGGAGTCCTTTTGGAATATACCACAGGGCCTCACACAGGGCTCAGTACGAAGTAGAATCAAAGAATCAATGACTGATATTTCATCCAATCCTCTTATTTAAAAGATAAAGAAACCCAAATGACTAGTCCCAGATAATAGAATGACCAGAAGCAGAAGCAAAAAGCAGGGTTCCTGAGTTTCACCATATTGCTCTATTATTCAACAAATATTGAGTGACTATGGATTAACTGCAAAAATATGTGTAGGTTTATGTAGCAATTTGATTTGTTGAGTATATGGCGTATACCAAACATTATATGGATATAGGCATTTCATTCTTGGATCTCAAACCTCAGGAGAAAAGTATATATATATACACACACATAACACACTCACACACACACATATATAAAGTATATCTAATTTGTACATAGAATATATATAGGGATAATGAAATGATGGCACATGTGCTGTCTTGTAGGAAACAGCCAGCATTAAGGAGAGGATCCATCTGATCTGTGACTTTAAGGTACCCATTGTCAGCTGGTTGCTGTCCTATTCACATGGACTCCACTGAAGGAAATCAGCACCAAGCCTGGAGAGGAGAGCCATGGCACGAGCGATATTTATCTTCCAACCCTGCCCTCTTTTTCAGCTCCCCTAGACCATCCTTTCCCCACGTCAAACCCTTTGTCCTCGAGGTGCATCTGATAGCCACTCCTTTCCTCCCTCGACTGATGTCACATTGGGAGGCACTCACTCCTTCACTGCAAAATGTTAGCCAGCTGGGCGTTCCCACCGAGAGCCATTTATCTCCCACTCTGGAATGAAGGGCACCTCACCCATGATAGCGTAATTCTTGGCATACAGGTAGAAAAATGTTTTCTGAAGAGTGTTAGGCCTAGATGAGCTTCAAATAGCTTTTTTAAGTGACCTGAAGTGGGAGAGGAGCCAGAAGGAGTGGCCCATGGTGTTTCTCTAGCATTGCCCTTATTCTCCTGGTCAAGAGAAGCTCCCGGGGTCCTGATACAGGTGGAGAACCAGGGGCCCTTTCATCACCTGCTGCCTCTAGAATCCGCCATGGCAACAGGTCCTGTTGCAGGGAGAGGAAGGGGGCTTTCTCCCCCTTCTTTGCCACAGCTTAGCTGGGACTCTCCCTTCATGTCCCTCCTCTGATCTGAACTTCATGCCCTTCCCTGCCTGTGCTGCACAGAACTCTGCTCAGTGCCTTCCCGGTGCCTGGTCCCAGGGCTTCGAGCTCCCATAGTCTCATACTTGCCCCTGGGTCACAGTCCTTCTGTACGTCCAGTGGCTGCCCCAGCCCAACCAGCCCCAGCATCAGGCTCAGCCAAGGGTCTGGCTGTGTCTGGGCTATGCACCTTATTCCCACCAGACTCAGGGCCTGGCACCTGGTAGGCCTCAATAAACACCTGTCACAGAGAAAAGTGTATTTCAAGCAACTTTGATTTAATTACTAACATACATTAAAAGATGTGGTTTTAGAATCAGCTAGAACTGAATTTGAATCCCAATTCTACCACTTTCGATGGAACCCTGAGTAAAAACTTAACCTTTCCAAGTACTAGATTTCTTGTCTATAAAACAGTCACAATATCCCTACTTCATGGCACTGTGGCATTGGAGATAATGAATTAAATAGAGTGGCTAACGCAATGTCTAGAACAGCAGATGCGCCAAAAGTTGTACTTATTATAATGCCTCCCACAGTCTTGGTATCTTTGACCATGTCACATGGCCTTGCCTTGGGGAGCCTGGGAATAGTTCAGTTCTCCCCTCTAACCTCAGTCTGCTCTGTGGCATTATAACAGCCTAACCTCTCTGGGCAGATTCCTTGGAAGCTACTAAAATCCCATGAGGATTCAATGGAATCCAGTGAACTCCGGAAATAAAATTGTTAATTTTTTTCCAGTTGATTGTTTTTCACCTTTATAGTGTCCGGGAAAATTGTCTGTATTATTATTTCTTTTTTTTGACTGTGGAATTCTCCCTTTATCTGTAAATGAGTCTAGTTCTTAGTAAGGCAGAAGGACTAACTGGAATAAACATAAAGTTTCTTTCAAGTCAAGGGCTTCATCCTTGCAAAGACGAACTTCAAAGCCTTTCCTAGAATCCTCAGGCACTTTGGCCAATGGCCAGCCATTGGGTAAAAACCTCTGCCTTTGGTAGCCAGCCCCACATCACACACCAGGTTCTACTTTTACTCTCTCCCCTGACAGACATCTAGCACATCACACATAGTACCTCAGGAGCACACAGCGCTCCTGGTCTCTCTCTCTCTCCACCTCCTATTCCTCTTCCTCCAGCCTCCTAACCTGACAAAGCAGCCCTAGCTGATGTCACAGCTGAGGCTACTGTGTCCATGTGTAGCCCATTCAGAGTAACACATATTTTAAAAAGGATCTCTGGGGGCCGTGACCTAATACAAGTGGGTTGATCAAAGGGTGGGAATTAATGTTACTGTGGCAGAGAAGTAAAAAGGAGACTTAGGAACAGGTGGATCTTTTTTGTGGCTCTAACTCCCCTACCTGGAAATTGTCTGGTTTGCCTAAGCGTAGAGATCAGCCTTGACCTTGGCCTATTCATTGTGACCTAATGAGAATGAAGAAAAGGCAGAGCTTTGTGCATTCTACTCTAGCTAGCCATTGAAAAATTGTCTCTTGTTTCAGGACAACTGTTTTCCCTTCGCACAGCTGGGAGGGTCTGGGTGAATAGAGGCAGTAGACAGCACAGATCTGATGCTCGAGGATGGAGCCTGAAACCCGCTACTACCATGTCCCATAGCTCTGTGGCCGTGGTCAGAGGGCTCTGTCTCTCCGAGCTTCAGTTTTCCCACCTGTAACTTGGGAGTAATAACAGGACCTGCCCATAGAATTCCAGGAGTTAATGAAAGTAAGGTGTTCAGAACAGTACATAGACATAGCTCTTAGCCTTCAGTTTCCAAACTCATTCTCTGACTTCCAAAAATGCAGAGACCCATAGGACCGAAAAGGACTGAAAAATGAGGACCGATCCTTCTACCTCCTGTGTCAAGTCAGTTTCCCTCTGTCTCTCCTACACATTTATCCCCTGCCATGCTCCCAGTCTCTTTCCCAACATTTTCTGTTTCAAGCACCTGGTACTCTGAAGATGGAGAGGAGCAGCTGTGTCAAAAAACGTGACTTTTTATAATTCCACAGGTCACGGAGCAGACTCTACAGTCAAGGGCCATATTTAAGAAGACTGGAATGCTTATGTTCATTGGGGTGACCTGAGCGCAACTGGAAGGCCCACTGCCCCTCAAAGTTCTCTCCCACGTTTGTATGTCACATTCCTTTAGATTTCTACCATTAGACACACTTCTCTGGGTTCAGGATATTCACAGGGACCCCTGTTAGGTGAAGAGCGGTGTTCCCATAATGGACTGTACATCTGAGTCCCTGGGGCACTAGGTGATTACAGATGTCTGGGACCCCCTCCCCTGAAGACTGGGATTCATAAGTTCGTGCTGGAATTTGGAAGGCATTCCAGGTGGTTTGTATGATCATGCAAAGTAGGGAAACCCTGTTCCAGTGAAGACTGCAAAGGCCTGGAGCCAGGATCTCCAGGTTTCTCCCTCAGCTTGTACTGAGCAACACTTTATACAGGCCCCAGCAAGTTACCTTGTCTGTGATGGGAATTAAATCTCATTGTTCCTCAAAGGGACTTGAGGATCAAATCCAGAAGAGACTCAAAGATGCTTCAAAAACTCTATGAGCCCATAAGGAACCATTTTAAGAGAGTATAGAAAATAAGGTGGGGCAAGGGAATGCAGGCCTAGTTGGAGTATTTTCAATGTCAGGTTGAAACAGTTGAACTTAATCTGTCGGGTAAAGGAGTGGGTGTGGTAAAGACAGTATTCCAGGTAGATTAAGCCAGTGGTATCAAACAAGGTGGACAGAAGGTGAGAGAGGCTGTAGGCAGGATGCTGTCTTAGCGGGTGACGAGGTGATGAAATGGTAGGAAACGGAAGTAAATAATTTCTATAGTAGAGACAGGTTTGCTGTTTGCCAAACCTGCTTCTCTTTCTCCTGGGAACGTAGCTAGATGACACAAGTTCTGGACTATGGAAAGTGATTCGAAGGGATGCGGCCACTTCCAGGGAGGGACCCTGCAAACCTTCCATGTGATCCCCGCCTTGGGTCTTACGCCTGTGCAGGCCGAATGCAGAGTCCAGCAGAGGAGTCAGCAGCCCTCGGGTGTGGCAGGATACAGAGGGGGAGGAGCCTGAGTAGGGAAGGCTATTCATCAAACATGGCATTGGGCTATTATATGAACAAGTTCCTGGGCTGTTGTTTCAGCAGTGGGGTGTATCCCGACCAACACAATGCCTTATACTCGAACCTCGAAAACTTGTTTACAAAAGGTGTTTGTGTTTCTTATCTTCGTTGACACTTAGAAAAACCCTGCCAGACAGATCAGATCTGTTATACTCACAAAGTACCTGAACCGGGAGAGGTCTCAGAGCTTTCCCAAGTGGCTCTCCTCTCCTGGAGTCCTGTGGTCACGTACTGCCCAGAACCCCTTGTCCCCACAGGAACAGTCTGAGGCATTTGTGGTAAAGGAGCACAAGCATATGGGTCCTTACCTTTCTAAGGCAAATTATGAGGACACTGTGGACCCTAGATTTTATGACCATAAAATGCCACAGCACCCAAACGAGAAAATGAGTGAAAGGCAGGTGAGCTTGCCAGTCCCCTCCTGCTGTGTTCACTGGGTCTCTGCTCACTGACAGCATCAGGAAGCAGAGCCTGCACTGAGGGGAGAGAAGCCTTGGGCTGCAGCAAGACACCTATACCTGTTGCCATGACAACCTCTCCAATTGGATTTTTAGGAGATAGTAACTGGGACATGGTTTTCACTCCCTCTTCATTCTAGGCAATGGGCTTCCAGCTTCGAAGTTGGTCTCCATTCACTACACACTCTCTCTTTCGCCTTCAGTGTTTTTCCTTCCATGGGAGACTTGCTTCTTTGCCCCTTACCTACCAGGGGATGACAAACAGAAGTGGAAAGTGTCCTCTTAAGGTTCCTACAGGTTGATGTAGGGCATAGAGTAACCAGCACCAAACTTTTAAACACCTCAGCAGGGTTGTGGCGGGGGCGGGGGAGTGGAGCGGCCAACACACTTGAAAGAACTCCCACTTTAAAATATCTCCCCACAAAGGCAACAGCACCGGGCATAGCACTTCAGACAGTTAAGCACTTCCTCCCTTTTACAATATAATTGCATTGTCCCACAAGCAGAGGGTAGCACATGTAATCGTCTACGGTACATTATACATGGAAGTCCCAGACCACTCAGCCTGACGTTAGATTTGCCTCATGATCTGACCCTCACTTCTGTCCACATTTCCAACATCCCTTCACACTCTCTTTGCCACAGCCAAGCAGAACACTTAGCTCTTCTGTGACACATCTGCCAGGTATCGCTTCTACATGAACCGCTGTCCACAGAGTTCCCATCACCTGGGATGTTGCATTTATCTCCCAACTCTTTGCTCACTTTTTTCATCACTTGGGCTCACTCGGCTTGTGCCTCATCCCTCCCCTCAGATGGGCTTTTTCTAAAGCACAGTCCTTATTTCTTCACTTGTTCTCCGTGCTTCCTCCCCCAGGGACATTACTCCTTCAACTTACTCTGCTCTAAGTAGAAGTTCAAATCCACATTCCTAGCCTTGACCTTTCCCTGACTTTTCGTTCTGATTTTCCAGCACTCTAAGGGACATCTGCACTTACCTGGTCTGCCATCACCTCAAACAGAGCAGTTCTAAAACCCTGACCCCATTAATGACAACTTCCTTCCTCAGAGCTCCATTTCTAGCCGAGAGTCAGAGGGTTTCGTGGTGAAAAGGAGCCTGAAAGCTAAAGCTAAATTAGTTTATCTGCACTCAGTCCATTTACAGCATCTTCGACGATAATGGTCAAGCCCATCAGTGGTGTCGCCGTTCCAAATGTGGAAACCAGTCTCTCCGGAGGAGAATTTACCAGGAAGTATATTTGCACATGTTTCTTCCAAGGCCTGTGCCCAATTTTGTATTCATATCACTCTTTCAAAGCACACCCTTCCGTTCAGCCCTAGTTTGGGCTCATTATCACTTCCTGGCAGAAACACCGAAGACTCGCCCTCATTGGCCTCTGCCTCGAGACTCTCTGTACCCTAACGTGGTCACAGCGAATACAGTCATCAGAGCAAGGAAAAAAACAGCGGCTGCTCACTTTTTATCTCACTTCTCTTCCTAAATCCATACACCACGTATCCCAAAGTGTTAGATTGTGAAGTTCGCTGATAAGAGGAGGCCAGACTAGGTGACTTCTAAGGGGTTATCCCAAATCAGAAATTCTGTGATGTTATGATTGTGGGCCCCATTTTACAAAAGAGGAAACATGAAAAAGTTTCATACAAACAATATGTGGCAGAGCAGACCTGGAATCCAGGTCTTCTTTGAGTTCATCAATCTTCCCACCACGTCATTTAACACAGCATATGGACCTTTCCCAACAGGGACCAAATCAAGCTCCTACCCTGTGTAGAAGAAACTTGGTTACTTGCTCCCCATTACTTATAAAGGGGCAAAACCATTTGTCTGCCATTCAAAATTCTTCCCACTGCTTTTTTAAAAATCTTATTTCCAACTGTGCCTTCCATATACCATTTTCTTTGGCCAACCTTGCATACCCAACTAGGCCCTGAACATCTTCACCTCCATACTGATGCTGGACTTGACATGGTATCCACTCCTAGCCATTCTGTGCATCTTAATAATTTTTAAAAGTACAACCCAGGTCTTACCTCCCCACAGACTAGGCCTGGAGGCCTCCTTCAAGGTACACTGGTCCCCTCATTTGAACACTTCATTTCATGTCCTGCCACTCATGTGGTCCTGAGGCTTCCTTGCATTCAAAAATGCTTCAAAAATCCTATGAGTTTTTGCTCCTCAGCTGCAAGCTCATCTACTGCTGGGACCCCATCTTCTTTGATCTCCCTTTCCCACTTCCAGCTTTCAGTTTCTAGGAGTAGATGGTCCATTCACATGTTTGTTAATTGGTTGGTTGATTGATGGATGCATGGTTTTCAATCCCTTAACTCCCTAAATTCTTTATATCACTAACATTTCCTTCATGCCTCGCTTTTAAAATTACTTGTCATTCCCATGTCATAAAAAAAATTTACAAAGGAATAAAAGCAAGTTATAAAAGAAAGGTCACAAGCAGTCCTTTCCTCCCTTTTCTGGTTTATTTGTGGTCAATCTGGGGTGATTCATGCTAACGAGCATATTTGCCCAAGCCTCCTCCATCCTATGAAATGCATGACTACAGTGGCAACTGGACTTCATCTTGCTCTTTGGGTGCCACACTGGTTGGTTCAGCCCTCCTCACCCACAGCCCCGGGCCAGTGGTTCTCAGTCTTTGGTGAATCCCAGAATCACCCAGGGGGAGTTTTGTTTTGTTTTTTAGTTCTCATCCAAGGGTATGTTTAGTGATTTTAGAGAGAAAGAGAGCGAGAGAAAAACATTGAAATGAGAGAAAAACATCAATCAGTTGTCACCCACGCACTCTCTGACCTGGGATCGAACCCATAATCTAGGTATGTGCCCTGACCGGTAATCAAACCCACAACCTCCTGGTGTGTGGATGATGCTCCAAGCAACTGAGCCACCCAGCCAGGGCAACTAGGGGTAGCTTTTTAAGGATACAGATGCCTGGGCCTGACCCAGACCTCCTGAATCTGAATCTCTGGGGACAGGACCTAGGCGAGTCGCTGTGAAGAAATGTGGCAGTGACTTTTTCATACCACAAGGGCTGAGCCATTGCCCTAGCCATTGTTCTCTATGAGTGCTACGATAAATATAATTCAAAGATTCTTCCCATGCAAGCAGAGCTAGAGGGTGCTTGTCGAGTTAACAATCCCATTTCTTTTTCCCGGAAAAGGTCCATTTCAGTTCTGACAGCAGACTATCTTATTTATCTTTAAAGAATTTCGCAGTTCAGAGCTAAGCTACTCCTTGAGTAAATATATGAGTTTCCAAACTACATCCTTACTCAGGTGCTGGCAGAGAAGTTTTCCCAGTAGTTGGAGCTGACGTCTCAGAGTGCCGGGAGGAGTAGATCTCAGGTGTCCGTCGGTGGGGCAACCCCTACCCTGACTCACATCTTAGGAAGCCTGTGCTCTTCACTATTTCTCATCCTTCAACCCTGATGGCAAAGACAACTGAGGGTATGTCCTTGGTAATGGTTTTAAAAGACAGCAGATACTGAGAATCTGTATGTTTTTTGTGTAGTCCAGATAGATAATACATGTAAACCTGTGTGCACATTTTTTAGGAGAGCGAGTATGGCTATGCAGAGCTGGAAGGCTGCTGGGGAGGGAGTCGGGCAACCTGCACAGAGAGCCCAGGGGTCCTTTTAGAACTAAAGGATGAAGACTCCAGAGCCTTCTTTTTCATCAAAGGGTCACCTTTCAGGTGAGCCTGGGAAAGCCCTGCCCAGAACCCAGGGGCAGGATGGGAATGGAGCCTCTGAAATCGCATCCTCATGTAGCTGAAAGATGAGGGGCCAGTGCAGCACCCCAGTGGTTTTATGCATCCTGGCCCAGCCCCTGGAGCTACATGAGCACTCCCTTAGATGAACTTCCTTCAAGCTAGAAGAGCCCAACGATTGGTCAGGGATTTGCACTTGCCCTGCAGTCAGGCCATCCACCTGACTTCAGAGAGTGGCTTCTGGAATCTCCAGCTCTCTGAGCAGGAGCTCCATCATAGGCAATCATATCCAATGATGGTTCCAGCAAGTTCCAGCTCTGAGTGGTCTGCCTGGCTCTAGCAATGAGGCAGGGACAGTCAGGACTGAGTCTCTGACTGCTTGGACACATCAAGGGAGGGTAGCTCAAGGGCTTATTTCTCACCATTTGGGCTATAGTGGGCCTACAGAGGAGGCTTTATTTATACCCCAGATTCATACACAGCTTGTTCATTGCTCACACAGAGCCCATGTAATATGTACTGCCATTATCAGCATTGCACAAGTAAGAAAACTGTGGCCCAGAGAAGCTGAGCAGCCTATCCTAGACCACACAGCAGGTAACCTACAGCCTGACACTCTCCACTATACCTTCTACCACCACTAACATGGACCCAGCCCCTGGCAACTCCAAAGGAACCAAGAATGAAAAGCTTTGGACCTGACTGTCTAAATCGATGGACTCTTTGCCCTGGATGGAGCGAGTGGACAAACACCCAGATGAACAACACAAATGAATAGGAAAGCAGGAGATGACACCACTGAGAGTCAACTTCTGCATCTGCAGATCCCCAGTCCTCACTCCCACTACCTGCCAATGGCACCTGAGATGTGCGTCAGTCGACATCGGACCCTAGCACTCCTGTGCATGTGTTACCAGGAAAAGGTGCACTCACTGACACACCAGGAAAGATGAAATTGTGTACTGGATTATTGGCTGCAGGTCAAAACCTGGAGGTAGTGAGAAAGAAAAACAGTTGCTTAATGTGATGAAGCAAATGTCAAAACCTAGTGAGCCCATGCTTAGGCAAGCCTCCCAAGATGACCGAGCAGCCAGGGGACAGCAGGAGTCTGAGACGGAACACCACAAGCTTGGATCTTGTCTGTTCTAGCAGTCAGATGACTACACCATGAGCCACATGACTTGAATTGACTTGACCCTGCACCACCATCAGAGACTTTTGGATCACTCAATAAATGAAAGGGCTAGTCATTTCCACTAGACAATCAGCAGGACTCCATTCTATTTTCCCCGTGCTGAACTGATGATTATTTGACTAGACGGACCCCATGCACTGATTGTTCTGGAGTCCCGTGGATAGGGCTTTATCATCTGTCAGCATCTGTTAACTGAGCACCGATTGGGTGCAAGCTGTCTATCTACAACACTCCTGATCACGATGCCCCGAGGTTGTTACACGTTCTGGACCTTAATCTGTACTAGGCAGCCCGCTTACTTCAGCTGTGGCAGAAGCTGCCTGCCAGCAGACCCGCCTCTGATTAGGACTCAGTGGCTCTCTACTAGAACTGCCCCCAGTGGTAGGGGTAAAACTATTGTTTCTGGGTCCCACCCACAGAAACTTTGATATAGTTGACCTAGCATCAGGAGTTTTAAAATCTCCCCAATTTGAATATGTAGCCAAGGTTGAGAACCACTGGTTTCTCTTGAAACCCACACTTGTGGCTCCAGGAGACATTTGTAGCAAATTGGTCCACCATCACCACTTCACTTTGGGGGCTTCTACAGCTGGGGTGTAGGGGTGGGGCTGGGGCTGGAGGATTCAGTACAGATGGGAGGGATGTCTTGATCTAACTACTCAGCACATCCTGTGTTTGTCTTTCCAAATCACTTTCTGTTTTGCTTTTACTTCCTTCGCTTGTTTCTTTCAATAAACCACACTGACTGCCAACGATCTATTCTCTAACCTGTTGTCCTCCCTTTATGATCAAAGTCCAAGCCACATATGACCTCATTTATTCTCAAAATAGCCCTGTGAGTGAGGACAGAGCCAGGCTTTTGTTTCCTAAGACAAACCAGGGACCTGCAGATCAAGAAAGGTCCTACGCACCAAGGAATTCATAGTGTTATTTCACTTCCATGCATTTACAGCAATTTTCCACATACCAAGTGCTTTCACCTATTTGCTTCTGGGGAATCCTGACAGCAAGTTGGTGGTGATAGTATTTTTATGCCAGGTGGCCACACATCCTGCCTGGCTCTGAACAACCCCAAAGTACACCTGTGGTCCCAGCCTAATTATTGGTAGCACCTGCTTTCACTCCCAGAAGTGTCTTGGTTTGGACAATAAGTTACAGGGTCGCCTTATTTACAACCACCCTCTTGTTGTGAGAGGAGACAATTGAGACTCGTAGAAGTTAAGTGATTTGTTCAGAGTCACTCAGCTAACTAGAGGCAGAGGCAACACTTGAACCCATGTACCTCTCTGCCCCACGCATGGATGTTATGAAACAATGAATTAGAGCTTATCTACTCAAACCTTTCTTACTATAGATGAAGAAACTGAACACATTGGGAACTGATCTCTTAAAAGTCACCATCAGAATGTTCCCTGGCAGGGAAAGGTTTGGAGTGCAGAGTGGGGATGACTAGGCTCCTTGACAGCATTCCATGACCACATTGGAATGGACCAGTAAGTTATCAGTAATTGTCGTCTTGGATGGCACTTGAGAGCCTCACTTGACAAAAGAAGGTACAAGGCTTGACATGTGGGTGTTTAGAAAAGAGTAAGAAATTTAGAGTTGGAACCTCTAGATCTGAGGACTAGAACTGAACGCCCTTGCCCTCCACTCCAGGCATTTCCTGTGCCCCCTTGGTGAGCACATGCACTGTTCCACTATAAGACGGAAGTAGTCCTCATTCTCAAGCCCCTAGGTTGTCACAGGGAGAACAAACCGTAGCTCACCAGGTGCTGACCGCAGCAGGTCTCAGCAAGGCCCCTATGAGTCATATTTATTTGTTTTCTTCATTTTTTACATAAATGGACCAAAGCTCACCAACAAAGATCCTGGGGATCCAACAAGATAAAATATTTGAATGTGCTTCGTCAGTCCTAAAATGCTGCCTTTGATTGTTATTATCAGCAGCTACAATAGCAGCAGATAATGATTATCAATTGCTGTGGGACAGAATCATATGTCCTTGAAACTCCCTGGTTGACAGAGGTTCTGTGCGACACACCCAGTGGACAGGCTGGGTGGAAGGGTTGCTTCGCTGCAGTGTTGAAGATAAGCACCAACAGGACTCTTCCTGGGTGGGGCCTGCCTGTCTGGGAGGCTTCCTAGGATGTGGGCTGGCAATTGCCCTGCTCTGCGAAAGCACCTCAGGTACCTGACCCCTTCAACAAGAACGCCTTTCTTCCTACGGGAATCATAGAGCTAAGAGAAACGTCAGACTTGCAATGCCTACTTTCGTCAATCAGGGCATTGCTTCCAGAGATGAAACTGTGCAAAACATGGCCCGTGTCTCATTTCACAATTATTTTCCGCCTGGACTTGTCCCTGTCAATAATCACCACTAACCAGAAGCTGAAAAGGGAGGGGCTGGGGTGGGGGTCAAAGAGTTTTTCTGTCTGATTTTTCGGTCCCTGCGTCGGTCTGGTTTTTGAGCTAGCCGTGAAGGCCTGCCTGGCTCTCATGGATTGCTTTCCTACAGGGAAAAAATGACAACACGGGCATTTTAGAATTCTTTGGGGGGCACTGGAGACTGTGCAGGGAGCTTTTTATATAAATGGAGAAAACCTCCAAAGCTGCCAACATGGAATTCCAAAGGCGCAGGTAGAATTGGCCTCCTCCACACCTCGCAGTGGGGCAAAGGGTTTCTTTGGCTGTAAAGAGTCAATTTGTGTTTCAAATGTCTTTTAGGAACCTGACACTGTGAAACTACCTGCTCTCAGGGAATCTGAGAAAGTCCTAGAATAGCTTTCTTCAAGGAGAGCAGCGAGACTCCTGGCTTTGTTAAAGCCCTCCCTATTCACTCCCTGGACTGCAGGCCCAGAGGCTGAGGTTCAGGGCGCTGCTGCCTGCTGCCCAGTGCTGCCTAGCCTCCCACCGGGACAAGACCCCTCTCACTACCTGGATCTGCCAGAGGTCCTACCCAGAGGGGTCCCATAAACTAAACGGGCACCAGGAGCCACAGTTGAGGGGAGAGAAGCAGGCTGAGAAAAGCAGGTATCATTAATTGACAGGTGTAATTTCTACAGATAATTTTACAAATAAACACACAGAATGTAAAGGCCAGGGGAAGAAATTTAGCAAACCTTTGTGGCATGCTGAGCCAACCCACACAGGTGGCTTCCCTTAGTCTCAGGGAATATGTGCACGTTTTAAATTCCAAGGACCCTTCCCTTCTCAGTGATCTGCGTATTTCTAGGGAAACTTTGCATTCTAAGGTTTTTTTCCCCTTTGTGAAAGGTCTCGGCTCTCAGGCAGCCTGCTGACTCCCCCTCCCCCAAGTCCTGGCGACTCTGTCTGCACCGCCCTGGAGGCAACTCTCCTGCCGCCTCAGGTTTCCCGGCTTCTGGGGTGTCGGCACCGAGGACCGATCAAATGTTTCTTTCTTATTACACCAGCGCACCGAGAAAACGCTCCCGGGCCTCCATCCTTCCTCCCACAGGTTGCAAAAGAATCGAGAGGCTTTGACGTTAGGCTTGCTGCCGAGGGAGCGAGGCGATTTAATTTGTTTTTTTCACTGTGTCCCTTCGTCCCAGTCTGCCCAGGTTAACCCGCACGTTTTCCTAATTGCCAAGCCCTTTGCATTTCCTGATAGGACCTTGCAGAATCTCGATGACGACAATAATAATAATAATGTTGAAGAATGGAGTGCTTGTTTTCCGCTTTGCAGGTCACAAAGCAAGAAAACATCTTTGTTCCCTTTTGCTTTTCTTCTAGTGGCTCTGAGTAATAGAGAAAGGGGAGGTTTTAAGAAATGTTATTTTTGCTTTGCCAAAGGTAATTCTATCATTAATAAGGATTCTTTTTTATTCCCCCACGCCCTCAGTTTTAGAAGATAGGCTCGCGGGTCCAGCCAGGTGCTCGTCATCTCCCTTCACCTGGGGATGCCCTTTAGGAAAATCCAACGTCGCGCGGCGCAGGGCTCCGGACCGCCCCGGCGACCGCCTGTCCTGCGGCGGCTCTGGAGAACTGCCGGCCAACTCTCCCAGAAGACAGCCACCTGCCAGATTGCACCTGACTCCATTCCGCCCCGGGAGCCCTGAAGCCAGGCTCGGGCTTGCAGAAAGGCCACCCAGGGGACCGCGAGGGCCAGGCTGCCCTCCCTGGGGAGGGTCGCGCGTCCCAGCGCGATCTGCGCGGGTGCACGTGAGCCGGCGCCGGCGCGAGCTCGGCTGCCGGTGCGGCAGGTGCCGCGGCCGCCGAGACGCCAACCTACCTTCACAAAGAGTTCGATCTCGGGGTCCCTGTCGTCCCCGTTAGCTGTCGCCGAGTCCGTCATGCCGTCGGCGCCCGGGGCCACCGTCCCGGGCCGGAGAGGCGCCACCTCTGTGGCGCCCGGGCCAGCGCTCTGCTCTCCTGCTCCTGCCCGGAGGGGCCTCCTTTCAAAGCGGCGTTGTCGTCTTGTCCCCCTAATCTGTTTCTCAATCCGGGGACGGCGCTGTCTGAGAATCAGAGTCCCGGGCGACCGCGTGAAAAGGAGACAGACCAGGAGGGGACGGGGGCCAGGGGGAAAGGTAGGTTCTGGGATGGCAGCCGGTCCTGGGAGCAACAAGTGCCGGGCTGCAGGGAGGTGTCACAGGATCCGCGCCTGTCAACGATCCCGCGTTCGCCGCCAACGCGCCCAAAATAGCCGGCGGCTGCGGGGCGGGGTCAGCCGCGGAGGGGCGGGAGGGGCACCCCGCGAGTCGGCGGAGCTGGGGCCCCGACCAGCCCCCAGCCGAGCGGCCCCGCAGGGCGCTGGGCGCGGACCCAGCCGGCCCAGAGGACACCCTAGGAAAGGTGAGGCGCGGAGGTAGAGGGAGTCCGAGAGAAGAGGAAGAGGAGGGATGTCTTTGAGTCTTAAGTTTCAGTGTACTACCGGCATTATCCACCTGGAAACCCCCTTCCTGCCTTAGCAATGCCCAGAAAGGAGCTGTGGGGAGTGTGAGAGGGCAGGGGAGGACCCCAAAACGGGACTGCCATCCGCGTGCTGGACCAATACAGTAAGGACGGGTGGGACTGGGCAGAGACCAGCAACGGTAGCTTGTCCGTAGTGGGGTGACCCTACTGGGTCAGGTGCCGCCTAGCTAGCCAGGGACCCCGTCTTTTAACCTTCTGGACTTGTTCATTCTTTCCTTTCTTTTTCTTTTATTTTGTTTTTTATTCCTTTCTTTCCTTTTTTTCTACCCTCACTTCACTTGTTTTCTGTTTGCTTTTTAGTGAAGCATGATACACATGAAAATGCACATGCCTTAAGTGTTCAGCTCAATGAATTTTCACAGTCTGAACCCACCCATGAAAAACTTACACCAGATGAAAAAAAAATGGAAGTCCCTCCTGGTCTCTCCTCTCTGCCCCTCCTCTGCTCCACCCCTCTCCCTGGCCAGGATGACCATTAGCCTGATTTGTGTCAGCACAGGTTACCCTTGCCTGGAATCTTACATGACATTTGTGAGATTCATCATTCTGCTGTGTGTAGTTGTAAATCATCCATTTTCATTGCCACAACATATTTATCCATTCTTCTCCTGATGGACATTTGCATAGTTCCCGGTTAGTGACTACCATGGATGCCGCTGCCTCAAAACATTCTATCTATCAAACATGCTTTGGTGACTATATGGACACTTTTCTGATGGGTACATACTTAGGAGTTGAATTGCTGGGTTATAGAGTATGAGAAGGTGCTTCTTGAGTAAACACTGCCAAATGGTTTTCCAAAGTGGTTGTACCAATTTACATTGCCACCCTTCATTTCTTTTATTTATTTTTTATTTTTTTTATTGTTGTTCAACCCCCTCCATTTCTTTTCAAAATAAGCACTAGGTCTTCTGCATCTGAAATCTGTCCAAATTCTGTTTGTTTTCTTTGCCTTCTTTTTAGCTAATCCTGTTTGTGCTGTCTTGTCTTATTTATAAATATAATTTGTTTCACAGCTTTATTAAAGAAATAATCGTTTAATGATAAAAATAAATAATAGTGTTTATTATGTACCAGGAAAAAGTGCTAAGTACCTACATGTTTTAACTTGTTTAATCTTTACAAATTGTGTTTTTATTTCAATTTTACAAGTAGGAAAACAATGTATAGATTATTAAGCAACTTGCCCCCAGCCATCCAACTAGGAAATGGTGAAGTCAGAATTTGAACCCAGGAGGTCTGAGCCTGAGCTCTTAACTGCCCTGCTAACAGCTTCCCTCAGACTCAGTACATACAAGGTAAGTCACTTTGGGGAAACAAGACATTGCCCTTGTCTTAATGGAAATTAAAATTCATTTCAGCATAATGGACCCGTGAAAGGAAAACTAAGGCTGCCACATGAACTAGGCAGATGGAAGGGCTACAGGAGTCAGCATGTAGAGATTATTCACCCCAGTTTGAGTGGGTAGAGGGAAAGGCCTCATTCAGCACCAGGTACTTCCACTGAACCTTCCTGAATGTCAGGTATCTGGCAGGCAGAGAAGATGGCAAGGTATCTTGACCACGTTTATGACAGGCTGTCTGTCTGTAAACTCCAAATCTCTCCTCAGTGAAGAAACAGTCACCAAGCCCAACTTGCAACTCTCACGGTCACTATAGCTTACTCAAGGTGAGGTTTAATTGCTCTTCTCATCCTTGGTTTTGGGCTCATGTCACTCAAGCCCCAAGAGAAACCTTCATGGCTGTACATTCCGAGCCAATGACTACATACTCCAGGAAGGACAAGGTTACAGAGGCAGACTGGAACCTTCACTGCATGCCTCGCAGATGCTTCACTTTCCTGCTCTTCAGTGTGGACAGTATTTGCAACGGCAAGGTGGCAGAGGAAAATAGAATTATATGTACAAGATACCTTTGAGGTTTTTTGTTTGAATGAAAGATGTTTACATACGTGATCACTTTCTTGGCCATCATCTCAACAATGTGGAGTATGACCTCCACTTTTCTTCATCCCAAACTGAGCAGAGTCGGCTTTCATTTCAGCGTCTCCAAATATCTACTGCTTATTGGAAAACGGAACAGCTCCCTTTTAATTTCTAGACAATACTTCCCATTTGAACATCTTTACAGGTAACTGATAATTTATAAAGTTTCATGTTACAAAAAAAATAAGCTTTGGTCATAAAATATTTTTGGGCATATTTTTAGTTTTAAATTCTGCTTTAGTTGAAGATAAGAAGACTTCATTTTTCACCCTTTAATATCAAAGCATAATTGGTTAGAACTAATTCTAGGTTTATTCAAAGTAAACACTTCCTTGATCATAAAATATACTTCTAATAATCAGAGTTTCATAGACTTGGTGCAAGTTTTGGATAAACATTTATGAGAAAAGCACTCAAAAATATAGTCAGTGCTCACTTTGGAACAATAGAAGATTATCATGGCCGCAATGAAAGGATGACATGCAAGTCTATGTCCTATCCATACTTACGTATGATTGTTGAAAGCAAAATTACAACATGTCTGTGGGTCTAGTATTCAATGTATTCAGATTCAATGATATGACATAGGGTTAAAGTAAAGAGATTTATATGGATGTGCAGTTTCTACACCTCACTTGAAGTGATACACTAGGAACTCTAACCACACTGAGAAAAGTTAGGTATGTATATTATAACTGCTCTTAGAGTACCAACTTTAAAAGTTATACACAGAGATAAAATAAAAAGCCAATAAATAAATGAACATGTAATGGCAAGAAATATTCAAATAATCTAAAGACTTGATAGGTGGGAAAAGAGAGTAACTAAAAAACTAATAATAAAATGGCACATCTAAATCCAACTATAGCAATGCTTACACTAAATAAAAGTGGTCTAAACACATCAATTAAAAGCTGAGATTGTTGGAGAATAGAAAAACACAAGTCCAAGATCCAACCATATGTTATTACAGAATCCCACTTTAAACATAATGATGTAGATAAATTAAAAGCAAAATGATGGGAAAAGAAATAGCATGCAAACACTAATCAAAAGAAAATAAGTGGCTATATTAATAACAGACAAATGATTCCAGAACAAGAAAATGATCATGGATAAAGAGGAATATTATATACTGATAAAACAATCAACTCATGGAGAAGTTGTAACAACACTAAATGTGTATGTACCTTCCCATATTTTGCCATGTATAGTGTACATTCATGTTTTTTGCCCAAACATTCAGGAAAAAAAATTTTGTTTTAATTTTTTAACCCAAATTTGTATTTGTTCATATTTAGAAACAAAATCGATTATTGTATTCCAGGGTATTATTTTACATATGCATATTGTTATTGTTTTCTAGAGTTACACTTTTAATGCATAAGCATAAATAAAAGAATTAAAAACATTTATATAGATAGGGAGTTAGTACTACCCATGTATAATGCACATCCTTATTTTTCCCTCAGAAATTTGGGCAAAAAGTGCCCATTATACATGGCAAAATACAGTACTAATGGAGCTTCCAAATACATGAAGGAAGAGCTGATTGGTGAAAGGAGAAAGACAAATAGTCAATTACAGTTGAAGACTACAATACTTCTCTCTTAGCAACTGATAGCACAAGTAGACAAAAAAAAATCAGCAAAAATATAGAGGATCTAAACAACACTATCAACCAACTTGACCTACTGAGCATTTATGGACTATCCCACCCAACTATCAAAAGAATATGCACTATATCCAAGTACACATGGAACAAGCACCAAAATAGACCATATGCATCATAAAATAAACATTTGAAAGAATACAATTATACAAAGCATGGTCTCTAACCATGATAGAATCAATTTGATCCATAAAAAGGATTTCAGGAAAACATCTAAATATTTGGAAATTAATACAGTTTAAGAAATTAATTGGCAAGCAAGAAAGTCTCAAGAAAATACTTTCGGGAAATTTAAAAAATTGGAATCTATTTTGAACTGAATGCAAATGAACATACAACATATTAAAATTAGTGAGATGCAAATAAATGAGTGCCTAGAAAGAAATTTATACTTGAAATGCTCTTCTTCGGAAAAAATAAAGGTCTCAAATCATTAATCTAAGCTTCTACCTTAAGAAACTAGAAAAGGAATAGCTAGCTAAACTCAAAGCAAAAAGGAATAAAATAAAAAATGTAAGCAAAGAAAATAATGAAATTGAAAAAAGAGAAAACAATGAAGAAAATCAGTGTGAACAGGAGCTGGTTATTCTAAAAAATCACTAGGATTAGTAACCCTCTCTATAGATGTATGAAGAGAAAAAGCGTGAAGATATGTGTTACCAATATGAGGAATGTAAGATGGCATATGACTACAGATTCCACAAACGGCAAAAGATAATGAAGAAATACTGTAGACAATTCTCTGCACACAAATTAGAAACTCAGATGAAAAGGACCAAATCCTGAAAGGCACAAACTAACAAAATTCAGTCAAGAGAAAGCGGATAGTTCTATATCTACTAAAGATATGGAATTCATAGTTGAAAATTTTCCTAAGAAAAAAACCTCAAAACTCAAGCCCAGATGTCTGCATTAGTGAATTAAACTAGACATTTAAGAAGGGAAAAAAAAAATTCTATACAATCTCTTCCAGAAGTAACAAGAAGAGGAAATAAATGACTTGTATCCAAAATTTGTAAAGAATTTTTTCAACTGAAAAATAAGAAAACAAACAATGCAGTTTTTAAAAAGACATAAGACATGAACACTTTGCCCTGACTAGTGTGGCTCAGCTGATTGGGCATCGTCCCGCATGGCACAAAAGTTTGCCTGTTCGATTCCTGGTCAGGGCACAGGCCTGGGTCGCAGTTTTAGTCCCCTGTTGGGACCTGTATGAGAGGACAATCAATTGATGTTTCTCACATCCCTGTTTTTCTCCCTCTTTTTCTCCCTCCCTTCCCTTCTCTCTAAAAATAAACAAATAAAATCTCTTAAAAAAAAAACTAAAACTTTACCAAAAAAGACAGACCAAAGGCAAATAAGCATATGAAAAGATGAACAACACCATCGTTCACTAGAGAAATGCAAATTAAATAAGAGATACCACAACTATTTATTAGAATGATTCATATAGGCACACAGGACAAAGTCAAATGTACACTTACTGCATGAACCACTTCATATCTCCTGGGCATTATCCTAGAGAAATGAAAACTTAGATTCTCACGAAAAACCTGAACATAAGTACTGATAGCAACACAATTCATAATTGACCCAAACTGGAAAGAACCCAAACGTCCCTCAGTGGATGAGTGAATAGACAAACGGTGACACATCCATACGATGGCATACCACTTAGCAATAAAAAGGAACAGACGGGTACAAAGTAGAGTGAATCTCAAATACACTACACTAAGTGACAGGAGCCAGTCTCAAAAGGATACACACTGTGTGACTCCATTTATAGGACATCCTGGAAAGGCAAAATTATAGGGAAGGAGGGAAAACAAGTGGCCGCCAGGTGTTGGGGCCAGAGAGGGTTTGACTATAAGGGACAGCACGAGAAGATTTTTTTCTGGCGATGGAACTATGCTGTATCCTGTTTGTGGTTATCAACATTTCTGTGTGTGTTAAAAATATAGAACTGCATACCGAAAAGAGAATTTTTGATATGCAAGTTTTTAAATTTATCGAGATGCTTAAACACGTCAGCACAAAGACACTAGGTTCTATTTCCGCATTCCCCTTTCATTCTTTGCTTCAAATCCTTAACATCGAATCTGATCTTGCCATTGACTTCAGATCTGTTCCATGAAGCCTAGTGCTCCTAATCATAGCCAATCAATAAAACAGAGCAAACCTTAATTGAAATAAGATATAAAACCAAACAAAATAAGCACATGTAGACTTAGAGAATGTGATAAAAGGGCATTTATTATGAAATAATGATTATTCTTATAGAGAGATTTTCCAGAAATGTTTACCTTACCCAGTACCAGAGTATAGCCATATCATTAATTAAAGCTCCAAGTTCATGTATTTAATGACACCTACTTGAACCCACTCTGCCCAGAGTCGTAGCTATGAGTGGAGACTGAAAGGAAAAAAAAACTCGAATCATCTCCTGGAGGGCAGGCCCCTTGTAGTACAGGCTTCCCCTGCTACATGAGTGTTCTAGGAGCCCATCTGTATTGGTGTGCTAACAGGCATTGTTGCGAGAGGCTGTGTTCAGCTTCAGTGACTTTTTTTGAAGTCTCTTTCAACGCATTTGCCATTTCACGATGGGTGATTTACAAGCACACCTGCCCACACTGAGCTGAGTGTTCAGTAGTTTTTTCACCA
Organism: Macrotus californicus; assembly: GCA_007922815.1. Taxonomy (NCBI): domain Eukaryota; kingdom Metazoa; phylum Chordata; class Mammalia; order Chiroptera; family Phyllostomidae; genus Macrotus; species Macrotus californicus. The sequence goes on from VMDR010001231.1 coordinate 104,442, forward strand.
AACACAGCATGGCCGCCATGCTCCACCCTCCCTATTCACCCGGTCTCACCCAGAGAGACATTTTTTTTTGTTTGTTTCCCCACATTAAAAAGTCCTCAAAGGGAAACATTTTGATGATGTGGAAGAGGTGAAACAAAAAACAACAGAACCACTAAAAGGCATCAAAATCGACGCGTTCAAAAACCGTTTTGAGCAGTGGAAAAAGTCTTGATAGGTGTATTGCATCAAATGGAGAGTACTTTGAAGGCAACCAAAGTTTAAATATGTAAGAATAAATACACAGCTTTTATAAATAAATTCCAGTTTTTTGGGTCCCCCCATAGATTTCTATGGAATTAGGTCGTTCCACCCTTATATTCTCTAGAGGGGATCTGCTGAGCAGTCCCAAGGGCTTGAGGTTCCAGTGGAGGGGACTGGTACACTGATAACAGCTACAAAAGCGCCAGTTATTCAATGCATCGTGTCTCTGTGGGAGGGCCAGGTGAGCGTGGACCAGGAGAGGTGAGTCCTGGAGGGACCGCACCTGCATAAGGTCACAGACTGGGAGAGAGGAGGGATCAAGGCCCATGGTTATTCTGTTCATTCCTTTATAAACTGACGAGCCCTTCAGCGTGCCCAACATGACCAGTGACCTTTGTCCCCACAGCTGTCCATCTACTTGCGCTTCGCAAAGGGAGAGCCCTGGGGGTGGGCTGGACTGAAGCCAGGAGTCCTTGCCAAAAACTGTCACCCATCCCACTGACTCACTCATTATTCATTCCCCCAACCAGTGTTGTGGAGGGGTCTACTGTTGGCCAGGTACCGCTCATGCTCTTTTTAGGACCCTCTGAGAACACGCAGTGTGCTTATCTCTTCCTGGTGATGAATAGTCTTTGCTCCTGCATAATGCCTTCACAGGTTGAGTCATGCATTTCCCATAAGATTAAAATCTTGAGGTTAGGAATCCGGTTTTGTGTCTCTTTTTCATGGGCCACAGAGTGGAATGGTCCCTTGCTATAAACTCGTTAACAAACTGACAATATTTCCAGTACAGTGTGTATGCTCAGTAGATCGCCATGAATAACTGGCATATCTTTAATCCCCAGCCTCCTCCTCCACTAGGAACTCTGTGCTGACTTTACTCAAAGGCAGACATCAGTGAAATAGACAACACAGCATGCGGTTTTTAGATTCTAATTTTGAACTAAAACATGGGAAAGAGTTATGTAATAATAATAATAGTTAACATTTACAAAGAACCCATCATGTGCTGGGAGCTCTGCATCCCTTACTAGCTCGCTTCATCTCCATAATAACCCAGTGAGGCACATGCTAGTGGTCCCATTTCACAAAGGAGGAAGCAAAGACTTAAAGAGGCCAAGTGCCTTGACCAAGGTCACGTGTGTAATTATAAGTAACACAGCCGGCATTCTGAGCCAAGTCTCTCCATTGTTAAAGTCCATCTTATTAACCACCACACTTTACTGTGTGTGTGAAGTAGGGTGTGGTTGGAAGACGTTGGGATGCTTATTGGGTTGGTGGAATCAGTGAATGTCTCGTCTCGGATAAGGAACGGCTGGATTTGGGGATTCTGGAACCCTCCTTTACGCTGTTTAACCTAAAAGACACTCAGAGATGAGCTGAAAAGAGAAACAGGGAGGTGGCACATAAAAAATAAATAAAAATACCCAGCCCCTAGAGACAGAAGCCCAGAGAAAAGGGATCTGAGGTCATATTCTGTTGCGTCACCATGCACTTTTGGCAGGGTTTACTGTGCTGGTGATTATGTTCACTTAATGGCAAAGTTCAAACTTAAGTCACAGCCAGATCACATAAAAATACAAGTATTACACACCTACATTTAAAACACACTTGGACAGGGCCCAAGATAAAGACATGTAGGCAAACCTTTTAAAATTGCTGATCTAAATTACTTTCATTCACACATCTGATTTTCTTTTGGCTAACAGGCCCATCTCGCCAATTGACCAGAAGTAACGCTTAATAGAGGAAATAAAGGGCAAGGTGTTAAATAGGACCAGCGTTTGGGAGAGAAACAAGGAGAGGGACCTTTGGAGGGGAAATCAGCATTCATACAGGTGGAAGCAGAATGCAGCACATTTTGAGAAAAGTGGGCAAATGCCTGTAACCAGATTAAAGTTTTAAAAGGAAACGAAGTGTTCTTGTAACGGTTGACAACTAGAATCCATTCACCCTTTTGTTAAAGGACCAGCCCAATATTCCTTGGGAATCTACACATCTATTCACAGACCATTAGGTTCAAGTGGAAACTCTGGAGTGGACAGGAGACTCGTGTTGTTGGCCAATGGAAGCAATAAATCCCTGAGTATAGTGATTGGTTCAAAATGGACACATGATCAACTTAGACCCAGGGAGATTCAACTCTGGGACTTTTGTCAGCTATGTATTTAAGAGACAATCTTTCCTTCTGCTGGACTTACAGAGAAAGTAGGGTATGATTCTGGAGCTGCCTCCACCATCTTGCCACCACTAAGACCCAGACTGAGGAAAAAAGTCAACAGAGATAAAACAAGGGCCAAGAAATAGAGAGGAAGCCCAAGTTCTGGTGTGTCTGTTGTTTGAGTGACTAGGTCTCTTGGTGCTGAGATTTGGTACTCCTGGGCTTTCCTGTCCTGATGGTCAATGAAATCATTTCTGGGCTCAGACTAACTTGAATTGGGATTTGTAATGTTGCAACTGGAGAACCTGTGTGGAATAAAGAGGGCCATGGGCAAGAAGTAGTTCACGTGATATAAAATAGATCTCAGGGATATTGGAAGGGGCACATGAGTCAGCAACAGCTATATACTTTAAAAAGAGGGGCCACATCCTGAGATGAATATAAAGTATTATTTTTAAAGTTCCAGACCCTCATAAAAACTGTATAGTCTTTGAAGACTCATGAACTAAAATACGAAATAAAAGTAAAAATAGGTCCAGAAATTGACAAAACTACAGAGAAATGTCCTATGTGTAGATTTAAGGTGATCACAGATAGCTAGAGAACAAAATGATAAAATCATAAAATGACGTCTCTATGGATTGCTTTCCTTTCCCCAATGAAGAGAATGTCTAGCAGTATAGTGGAGAGAGCACTGGGCTCAGATCCAGGAGCTCCAAACTCAAGGCTTGGCTCCTTCCACTTTCTAGCCTCTTGACCTGGCCATCCACCTTCTATGCCTCAATTTCCTTACCTGTTAAATGGGGATAATAATACCCTCCTTGAAGATTATGTAAAGTTTAAATAATAGAACTTATGAATATTCATAGTCAATATCCAACATATTGACTGACCCATAAATAAAGAACAAAAGCATCCCCCTCCCCACCGACGTACATAAGGCAGCATGGCATTTCAAGGCAGTTTCTCACTTAATCCCTCACTGTGACCCCATATCCGAGGTAGCTACTCCCATACTCCATTAGTCAGTAAGCATAACTAACCAGAGAGCTGTAGAGCTGGGATTTGAATCCAGGTCTGTTTGACATCCAAGTGTCCCCTTTTAATGAGCACTAGTTAGCACTCTGAGCACCAGTCAGTATTATTTTATTGTTAATGAATTATACAAAGGAACAGAAAAGTTCAGTGCACACAGACGTGCAGGCCCAGCCTGGAAGTGAAGGCTGAAGAGAAGCCTGGGAATAAAGACCAGCTGCTGGAGCATTTAAGCAATGCTTCCTGACAAAGAATAAAGCACAGCCCCTGTCATGACCCTGGCCTTCACCCTTTCTCTGTCACAGTTTCAGCTCTTTAAGCTATGTGAGGAATTACTTCCTCAAAAGCATCAAATATTATTGGGAAAAATCACAAATTCCTTCTTGGAACTGGGCAGAGTTGATCTGACTGAACTGTTGTTATTATTTTTAAAATAATCTATCCTAAGGTGGGCGACAATGTCAGTCTGTTCCTCCCAGGAAATTCTAGGAACCCATCTGTAGTGGGGTCTTTATTTTCTTTCCACTTATTTTCTCTCTCTCTCTCTCTCTCTCTCTCTCTCTCTCCATTTCAGGATCTCGGAGAAATAGAATAAGAAGACATTTCTATGCATTATTAGCTGGTCACAGCTAGGCAGAGACAGAGAAAAATGATTCTGCCCCATTGTAATAAGTTGTGTTCTTTAATCTGTGTTCAGTGAATAAGCTTTGATTCTATTTTTGTCTTGTATTTCCTCCAACTGTGCTATCTTTTAGGATCTGCCAAGAAGATTAACCCTATTTCCATAAAACTTGGTGGGCAGAAAATCAGAGAGTATTACCTTGAATTGCTTTAATTTCCTTCTTCCAGGGAGAAGGCAGAAGGCACTTTAGCACTTGGTTGGCTCTTACGTGCCAGGTATTGTGCCTAGTGCTGATGATAAATTTATGAATAAGACCCAGCCCCTGTCTGCAAGGAGCTCACAGTGCCTGAAATACAAATGGGGAGCTCCTGCCCCTCACCCCATTTCTACACTGAGTAGACACAATGTGCTTTAGGAAAATACAGAGAGGGGCAAGAGTAAGTTTGTGGTTGTGAGTACGCAAAACACAGAGTTTATTCCTGAACTATTATTTATTAATATTGTATTATTTCCTGTATGAACGACTGTAAACTTACTTTCGTCCCACCCTATAGGATTGAAATACATCTATGTTGAGAAAAGACGGTCATTGCCTAAGTTTTCATAACCAGAGGATGAGATAGGACTTGGATCTATCCGTTGCCTCGCAAATGAGTCCTCTTGTACTGAGACGACGGTGGCCAGAGTTAGTTTATCCTTTTCATTTATCTAGTGATGCCCTATTATACACCAAATACTCTTAGAGACACTGGGTATATCTTGGGGGGAAAACAGTAGCGGATGGCTCCTGCCTGGTGGGTCCTGCAATCCACTGTGGGAGGCAGAACAAACAAGGAAACAAAATAAATACCATTATAATGATAAAATGTGATAAATGTTATCATTTTAATGATAAAATGTGGTCAATGTTATTGGGGAATCTGGGTTATAATGATAAAAAATCACAGTAGAAGTTGAGGGAACTTCCTTTGTAGAGTATCTGCAGGGAGGTGACATTTAAACCCAGACCTGGAGATGAAAGAGGGCCAGTCATTTGAAGTTTAAAGGGAAGCCGAAGGGAGCAGCGTGTGTGAGGGTCCTGGGGTCGGAGAAAGTGTTTCACACTTGAGGACCTGGAGGCCCAGCCTGAATTCTGCCACGGTGCCTCTATGGGGTCTATATCATGGGGCCCCATTTTCACCTTTGCCTCTGAAATGACAGTTGACCTTTGAACGACATGGAAGTTAAGGATACCAAACACACTGCAGTTATCCATGTACAACCTGGGCTCCACGAAAACCCAACTGCTGATAGCTTACTCTTGACCAAAAACCTTACCAGTTACATAAATAGTTGGTTAACCCATACTTTGTATGTTATGTATGCTCTATGCTCACAATGAGCTAGAGGAAAGAAATGTTATTAAGAAAATCATAAGGAAGAGAAAACACATTTACAGTACTGTATGTACTTAATGGGAAAAATCCACGTGTACATGAACCCATGCAGTTCAACAGTGTTGTTCAAGGGTGAACTGTACATTACACAGCTTTGTAATTTCAATACATCGCTGAGGTCTCAATACATCCTCCCAGAGGTTTTCATTCAGCACAAAAGTTCTAGCGTGAAGGACTAGTGAGAGGGCCACTAGCTGTGTGTTGCCTGCAGCAAATGGCTTTCTGCGTTGCTTTGTAACTATTGATAATTTCCTCAATTAAACCTACTCTGATGCCCTGGCTGGTGTGGCTCAGTGGACTGAGTGCTGGCCTGCGAACCAAAGAGTCACTGGTTCAATTCCCAGTCAGGGCACATGCCTGGCTTGCAGGCCAGGTCCCCAGTGGGGAGCACACGAAAAGCAACCGCACATTGATGTTTCTCTCCTGCTCTTTCTCCCTCCCTTCCCCTCTCTCTAAAAAAAAGTAAATAAATAAAATCTTAAAATAAATAAATAAGTGCACTTTGAAAAGGTTTGCAATGATCCGAGACCAAAGACAGATGTCTGTCTAAGACTCCTTTGCAATGTACATTTTCATCCTCAGGGCCCTCACACTTGGTGTTGCTCGTTGGCTGCACTTACAGCAGGCTGGGACATGTCGGGGAAGCAAAACCCACTCCCAAAGGCTATTTTATGTGAGTGACTTCATGTTTAAAAAATTGCTTTGAATTCCGTTTGATTACATGGAAATTCATTCTTTTTTACCTTGCTCTTTTTGTATCTTGTCAACCCAACCATTGCCACTTTTTCCTCTCTCATAAAATTAAGTCCCAAGATGAGTAAGGCTGATGTAGACCCAGTCATTTAGCTCTCATTAACGCAGCACAGGGCAATTGCATCAGTAGACACTGGATTTAATACTCTTTTTAACGAAGCCTCCCAAGGCTAAGGCCTGCCGCATGAAAACGCTGACTTAAGTTCTGCCTCACTCGCCACACCCTGCTCCCTGCGGGAAGTCATCAAATTAAAGGGCAGAGCGATGCAAAACAGCCACACCAAAGTGGTCTGGCCAAGTTCACCAGTCAATGTCAACTCCTTCTCTTTGGACATAGGGAGGCTGCACGTCACTCATGTGGGTGGTGACTGGACAGTACCCTTTGCCCCTGTCTCAGGGGGCCACAGGCAGTTTGCATTTGCACACCCCTGGGCGAGCATCGACCCTGCAGTAAATAAAGGAGAAGAAGGTCCTGTCTGAACAGTAAACAGTACTGACCCTCTACATGTAACTGTCACAAAGGAAGACGAAATGTCAGGCCAAAAAAATGGAAGGAGCCTGATGACACCGTGCTCATGCCATCGTACCTCCCATTCATCACCATTTGAAGAAGTGTTCGCGTGCCCCTGCCCTCCAGTAAGACCTACACAATCCATCTTTCTCTCTCCCTATTTTTTAAAATATTTTATTTCTCTTTTTTAGGGCAAGGGTAAGGGAGGGAGAAAGAGCGGGAGAGAAACATCAATATGTGGTTGCCTCTTTCGCATCCCTCCCCCTACCAGGGACCTGGCCTGCAACCCAGGTATGTGACCTGACTGGGAATCAAACCTGTGACCCTCTGGTTTGCAGGCCGGCGCTCAATCCACTGAGCCCCACCAGCCAGGGCTCTCTCCCTATTTCTTTAAATAAAATTTTTTTAAAGCACAGTTTTAGGTGCACGGAAAAACTGAGCGGAAAGTGCCTCTATACCCCCTGCCCCCACTCCTGCACAGCCTCCCCCACGATGGACATCCCACACCAGAGGGGTGCATTTGTTACAATCACTGAAGCTACACTGGCGAACGTTATCACCCCAAGCCATAGTTTACATCAGGATGCACTTTTGGTGCTATACATTCTACGGATCTGAACAAACGTATAATGGCGTGTCCATCACTGTGGTCTCATGCAGAGTAGTCTCATTGCCCTAAAAACCCTCTGTGCTCTGTGTGTTCTCCCCTCCCCTCCCCAGCCTCTGGGAACAACTGAATCTGTTTAGAGTCTCCATCGCTTTGCCTTTTTCAGAACGTCATACAGTTGGAATCATACAGTATGTAACCTTGTCAGGTCGGTTTCTTCCCCTGAGTAACATGCATTTGGGATTCCTCCACATCTTTTCATGGTGTCCATTCTCTTTTATCCCTCGTGCCTCACATGGAGTGGACACACAACGAGCCCTTGTTGAACAAATGAGCCGAATAAATGAGCTAATAAACGAGGGCAGCTCATGCAGAGCTCATTTGACCACTGTTTACCCTGATGCCTCGTAAGTGCAAGCTCTCTTCCAGGCATCTTCCAACCTTGACCACGTTCACATGGGACTTCCAAAAATATTTCTTATTTTATCCTAACAGCTGTCATGAAAAGTAAGACAGCAGCCATTTCTCTTATTATTCCCACTTTAACAAGATCAGACAACTCAGATTCAGAGAAGGAAAATAAGTTGTCCGAAGTCCCTGTGCTGGAAAGTGGCCCTACAACACTCTGATGTACTTTGGTGTCTCCTCTAAGGCCAAGCTCTGGGTCATTCAAATGGACAAATATTAAACAGGAAGGTAATTTCTGCTGATATGGTGACAGGTGAGGGCTAAAAAATAGCCCCCTCCCAATCTTGCTACTCAATGGAGCACATCTTCTGACGAAAGAGAATGCCTTTGACTTTGACTGGGCATCCTGTATCAGCAAACCCTAGCGGGTTTTATTTCCCCCACCACAAGCCAACTACTGCTAGGCAGAAGAATTGATCTCTGGGAAGGAAAGTTTAACAACTGATGAGTGAGTAGCTCATTCTCATTCAATAGTAAAGAAGGCACTGCTGGGCTTCTCCTGCTCTTGTTAGAGGAAAAAAAAAGAGGGCTTTAAGTTCATTCATTAAGCACATTTAAGCTCAAAGGCCAAAATTCCTTTTAGATCTGCAGTTGCGATGAGCCCTCCAAGGGACAATGCACTTACCCTGGGAGTTAAGCCTGATTGTGAGTGAGTTATGAACGAGGCTCATAAAGACCTCTGCCTTGAAATCCAGTGCCATCTAGAATTCATTCACTCACTCCCAGAGCTTGACATTTAGCTTTTATTTCCTCTTTGAGAGCCTCAAACGCACATATAACTATTTGCTGAGTACTTCCCTTGGATGTCCTAGTTTCCTCAAAGCCAACATTTCCAAAATACCAGACTAATTACCTTCCCCAAATCTTCTGCATTTCCTTTCCCAGTCTGTGTCACCATCGTCTATCTAGTCACCCGAATCAGAAACCAAGCCTATATTTTTGTTTGATTCCTCCATCATCCCAACCCCACTTAGTCACTGAGTCCCTACGATCCAATCTCCCCACTTTTCATCGCTGTTAGCACAGCTGCGTTGCTCTGTCCCTGAGCAGCACTTGCTCTTGACCACCCATCTTGCCCCTGAAATCTGTCCTCCACCCAGTAGCCCGAGGGAGCCGCCTACAATGCACATCAGGTCACAACACCCTTGCTAAAAACCCTTCAGTGGCTCAGTGTGGACCATGCTCTTCAGTGTAACGTGATGGGTTATGACTATCTGCTTATCTGCTCATCTGGACTCAGCCAGCCACAGGCCCTGAAGATTCTGGAAACCCTAATATGTTTGCTTTCCTACATTCACACCCTGCTGTTCCATACCTCCATGTCTTTTGCTCTTATTACTTGAAACACTTTCCCCACGCTTCCTCACCCAGCTCACTGTTCCTCATCCTTAAAACTCATGCTTCCGTAGTACCCTGTGTGAACCTCTGCTCTTGGTCTATTACATTGAAGTTATTTGTTTATATATCTATTACCCTTTAGAGCTAAGATCTTCAAGTACAGGACATATCTACATGTATGTTCCAAGATGTTCATTGCATCATTGTTTGAAATAAGAGAAAACTAAATGCAAACTAGCCATCCATCAGTAGTTTGATGGGTTACATTTTGGTGTGTCCATATAGTAGAGGATATCACAAAAAGGACACATATAAAGTGCCATGGAAAGGTGTCCAGGATATATTATTAAATGAAAAAGTAAACAAATTGTGGAGGAGTGCATGTATTTGTATCATTTTTTTAAATTTTATTAATTTGTCTTTAGAGAGCAAGGGGAAGGGAGGGAGAAAGAGAGGGAGAGAAACATCAATGTCTGGTTGCCTCTCATGTACCTCCTACTGGGAACCTGGCCACCACCCAGGCATGTGCCCTGACTGGGATTTGAACCAGCATCCCTTTGGTTCACAGGCCAGCACTCAATCCACTGAGCCACACCAGTCAGGGCAGTTTCATTTTTAAAAAATAATTGTAATTTCATATAATCTATATGGTCTGGGATGGTTATTTCAACATAGTGGAATTGGGAGGGAGAACTTTGCAATTTTTGCTTTTTACAATTTTTACTTTGTACATTGTTCGAAATTTTTGTTTCTTTTTTCTTTTCTTTTTTTTTTTTTTTATAAGAAGCAGGTGTTGCTTTCCTAATTAAGTTGTGGGGAAAGGCACAGGCCTGTCAACTAGATGGTGCCCAGAACCTCTCAGCGTTCCCTAGGGCTACGTGGGCTGCCCGGTGCTGTGCGTCAGCCGTGTTTCCCATCTCCAGGAAGCCAATTCCCTCTTCCACAGACTCGTGCCTGGATTCAGAACCCTGGTCCCTCACCAGCATTCTTGTACTAGCAGATCTCACTTTCCTCTGGTTCATTCAGTGAACACATATTGAGACACTCCTACTGCCCTTGGCCTCACATCTGCCACAGGTGAGAGGAACTTAGTGAGTTGCTCAGGCTACAGTCACACCTGCATAGGAAAATGGTGTCACACACGCGTGCGCACACAGACACACACACACAAAGGGCATCACAGGAGGAGGGAGAGAACACAAAGGCCAGCATTCCAAGAAGGGTGTGGGGCCAGCAGTTTCCTAGGACAGTCTGTCCCAGAATCACTTAGGGAGCTTCTTAAAAATAGATTTCTCTGAGCCCTTCCCACTAACACTGAATCCAAGGGTGGGACCTGGAAATCTACATTTTTGCCAAGCTCCGGGTGATTCTCATGCCCGCAGAAGTCCCACAGCCTGGGCAGCCGAGGGAGAGTTCGGGGCTGTCCACAGCCTTCCTGCCGTGTTCCACACACATGCCTACCTGGTGTCCCTGACAGTATCAGCCCGGGAAGTTTTTAAGTCGCTTGATCCTGAGTGTCTCACAAAGACCCCAAACTGAGAAGCAAGAAAAAAATACCAAGGGGAGTAGACAGCCACATTAGAGATGGCCATATTAAAATGCTGTTAATATAAGAGGCTATTAATTTCAAAGGCGACAGTGTATGAAGACCTAGAGTAGGACTCCAGAACTCCTCCTCACCATTTGCCAACGTAACAGAAACAAAACAAACGGTGCTATTTCAGATGATGCCAGAAGCAGCTTCTACCTGTCACAGGAGAGTCTGGATCTTAACATACTGGAAGCTCAGATTTGCTCCTGGGGAGACCCTTCCTCTGTTCTTTAGAATCAGTGGCTCTCCAACTTGGCCACATTTGGGTGCTACCAAAATCTTTATTCCTATCTCCCATTTCCATAGGTTCTGATGTTGTTGGTCTGAGGTGTGGGTACGACCTGGGCACTGGGGTCATTTTTAAAGCTCCCCGGCTGATTCTAACATGCTGCCAAAGGTGAGGTGGCTGCTTGTCAAAGAGCCCTTTCAGTCCCATGGCTGGAAGGCAAGACCTCCCCTTCAGGTATCCCTAAGCTGGGGAATGATCCCAACACAGGCACTTCAGGCTGAGATGCTTCACACAACTTTTCTAAGAATAAAAAGGTGGTTGCTCTCCTCGAGGCAATCCACATCCCTGAAGTCCATGCCTTGGTCTGCCTTAGCATCCCTGGAAGGGTCCCCATCAGCTTGATACAGGCTGACAGCCCACCTCAGGGACTGAACTGTCAACATTTTTTCTTTTTAAAAAATATTTTAATTGTATTTCTTTTTAGAGGGAGACTAAGGGAAGGAGAGAGAGAGGGAGAGAAACATTGATGTGTGAGAGAAACATTGGTGGGTTGCCTCTTGTTCGTGCTCCAAACTGAGACCAAGCTGCAACTCAGGCATGAGTGCTGACCAGGAATCGAACCAGCAACCTTTTGCTTTGCAGGATGACACTCAACCAGTTGAGTCATGCCAGTCAGGGCTGAACCTACAACTTTCTGTCTCAGACCTTTTTAAAGCAAGAACATTTAGAAGAATTGTACTTTCAATAGCTATGCGGCCCTGGACCAATTACGTATCTTCTCCAAATGATGTTTTAGGGCTACTAATACTTAATGTGAACTATTGTCCTCAGCATCAAATGGCATAGAGAATGTAAAGGTGCGTGATTGAAATAAGTGCTCACAAATTTAAAGTTTGTGTGTCATATTTCACATCCAGATAACCATGCAAGATAATTAAGGTGGGTGACGCTGCCATCATGTTGTAGGGGGAAAAGCAAATTTAGAAAATTAAGTGACAGGACTCAAGTTTCAAGGAGTATCAATAGCAAAACCAGGCCAGGAACTCAGATTTCTTGGCTTTTAATAGCCACTTCCTTTTCCCTATTTTATATTGTGCTGTGACCTTTTCCTCAAAAGGCAACAGAAATTTTCAAGTCATTGACTAATGTTAGAAGAAGGAAAGAAAGCTAATGGAGCAGAATATGTTTTCCTTCAAAAGGCACTTGGACTAAGTGACAAACATAGCCATTTGTTGCAGGATGTATTGTTTAAACATATGTTTTGTTTAATACCTACCTAGCAATTGTCTGATGCTTCCATGCCTCGGCTTCCCTATCAGTGCCTCCGTCTCTGCTGTTCTTTGGGTTTTCTTGCACCTGCAGGTTAAACCTCTCAGAACTGTATTTGCAAAACTAGTACAGAATTACATCAAGTCTGTGCACAATCTGCGTCTAGCCCAGGCTCTCACTTTGGTCATTTGGGCTGAAGTCACTGGTCATCTTGCACAACTAGTCGTCACTCTACTGGCCACTTGTTTGACTGGGGCGCAGGCTGACCCAGGGCCTGTGTCACGGCCAGAGTAGATTTTTAGCACCTCCCCCTAATCAAATGGCTTGGCCTATGCCTCCCCGGTGTTCAAATACTCAAGTCCTGTCTTACCAGGAAGACTTCTCTGACTCCTCCAGCCTACAGTGATTTATTCCTCTTGTAACTCAGGGTCACTTATTGTTTTATTTGGCACTTATCATTGAGCAATCTATTTACTTGTATTCTATTATTAGTTCTCCTTTCATTCTGTAAATGTTATCTGCCAACCGGACTGCAATGTCTTTGAGGTTAGGGAAGACGCCTTACATGTCTTTTTATTTCCCCAGAGCACACACAGAGCTAGAATTGTTCTCAGGAAGTATTTGTTGAATAAATGAAGGGCTGTTGAATGAATTCGGGGCATTGTGGAATATCAAGCATTTTATTAGTGGAATCCCAAGGGTTCCAGTTTTGTCAACCTTATGTGTTTTTCAGTAAGAGTTTGATAGCTTGTTTTGAAAAATAACATAGGGAAGTCTTGTTCTTAGGAATCCCGGCCCTACAAATTTTAGGTCTGTCCAGGTACTCAAAAATTAAAAATAATAACTAAAATTTCTATAGTATATTCTATTAAAGGTGAAAAACTCATTTTAAAATTCCTTTAATACAAGTAGGAAAAAATACCAAAAATTTTTTTCCCATCCTTAGTTTAACAACTCCTATTTAACTTCAGGTGTTGTTTTTTTGTTTGTTTATTTGTTTGTTTGTTTGTTTTGGGGGGTGGGTTTAGGCGCTATATTTTATCTCCTTGGCTTTCTTCATGAATATCCAAGACCCTCCTCTCTAAGAAAGACATTGCTGTTGGTGAATGACTATCGATTATTTCCCCTTCACTCACAACAATGCTTAGAAGTTCTTTTGCAGACAGACATTCAAACTTCCATTTGGTTTAAAAATACAATCTTTTGGTCACTCCACTGAATGCTTAAAAGAAGAAATGATTTCAGTTGTGTTACTGGGCAGAAAGGCCCAGGAGTGTGGACATACAGACTGTGCTCAGTACAAAGTTAGGAAAGCACAGAGGAATGGATACATGTGTAAGTGGAAGGACCATCTGAAGGACAGCACCAATGCCAGAGGGCTCCCTTGGTTCACTGAACACTTCTTGTGCATCCTGGGTGAGTACTAAGTATGTGGTGCTTCCTTCACGGCTGAAAGTATAGGGGTGGGGGCATGTAACTGAAGAATCTCAGGAAGGACTGGGAGTTAGTTACAGACAGGGGTTCATCAAAAGGCAGATTGCTTATTGGGTGGGAGATACTGAAATTATATTGAAAAGATGTGGTTAGTGATAATGAGCCTTAGGGTTTGAGGTTGAGACCTGGGCCTTCGGGAGTCCAATATTGGCCTCAGTGGGACTTACTGGACTCACAGGGCTCACTTACTAATCCTCGTTCTTTATTTGGCAGAGCTCATTGGCAAGCTCCTTGGGCAGCCATTCTGCGATAGCCCGTCTACAGATTCCAAATCCTAAGTGGAAAGCACCGAGGAGCTGGCTCCTTTGGTTCAGCGCCTTCATTTCCTTCCCCTTTTTCACTTTCACAGATGAAAAAAAGAAAAACTGAAGCTCAGATGTTTCTCAGGACCGTCAGTGGGTTGCAGGGCTCAGCAATATGTGTCAAATAAATGAAGAGATGTTGAACTCATCTACTCTTGCTATGACCGCAAAGTCTAGACTCCAAACTTAAAGACCTTGCTTTTCAGAGAGGGGCTGCCCACCAGGGTGGGTCCTCATGTGCCCGGACCCCGTTAGTACCCAGGGGCAGAGCTCCACCTTCGGGAGAAAGGGGACAAACAAGAGCTCTGTTGGCTTGACTTCTCAGAGGCCCTCCTCCAGCGAACACCCAGTTTTGACTGTTACTCTCTGTCAACGTCAGCTCATCAGAGCCGCAGACAACTGAAAAAGAGAGAGCTTGGAGAGAGGGAAGTTTATTAGCATCGAAGCCAACTTCACATTTCAGTTTAACAAAGAAAAAAACAACTCCGCTCCAGTGGGCTCAGCCAAACTTAGTTTACGTTAATGAATATTCATGTGCCAGGAATCAGTCAATCTCTCTCTCTCTCTCTCTCTCTCCCCCTCTCCCAGATTGGCTCATCTGAGGGCCTTGTCTTTCTGAAACATTTCGCTTTTAAAGCTGATGTCATGGTTTTGACTAATTTGGATGTTTTTCAAGTGACAGAGAAAAGTTTTATAGCATCTGAACCATTTATCTTCCTAGGTTTTGTGGTTTCAGCAAAAACTGAGAGTTGGGGAAAGATAAATCCATTGAAATTACTTGTATCTTGTACTTAGGTGATGAATAACTTTATAATGCTATAATATTAATGTATTCTGGTGATAAAATATAATTAAATGCTTAGATAATAATTCAGCTACAAATGAAAAAATGATTTTGAAAGAAATAAATCTTATAAGAGAAAAAGGAATACAATGAATAAATGAGAAATTAAAATTTATTCATGGATGGAAAGTCAAATATGCTTAAGATAACAAAACTCTCTGTTCATATGGTAAAGTCTCCATAGTATATTTTATAAAATCTGAAGTACTGATTTTAAGATCCCTGCAGGAGGACAAGCAGAAAAAAATACCAAAAATATTTTTTTCTAAAGGGATTGATAAAGAATTTACCTTCTAAATTATAAAACAAATGACAATTACCAAAACAATATGATAATGGGTTAAAAGCAGGAAAAAAAATTATGGAATAGGGCATTTCAAAAACAGATTAAAACTGTTATAAGAACTTACTAAATGAAAAAACAGAATGTACAAATTAAGAAATAATCATTATTTAGAACATGTAGACAATCAAATCATAGTACAGAGATAGATTAGATTTACACCTTGTATCATGTGCTGGTGGGAAGGTCATCAAGAAGATGTGACCACCAGTTTGACCCACGAGCTGAACGCCAATTGTTGGAGGCTCCTTGTACCCCCCTGTGCTTTGCAGTGTGTGTTCCACTTGCCCTCCCTCCTCCCAGAAGCTGCTCCAAGGACACAGCCTTGAAATAAAAATGCTGTGTTTAGCCTGTCTGAAAGGGTACCTGACTGCCCCCGGTTAAGGCCTATATACAAACTGAGATTTTTGGCAAGTGGGTGCAGAGATCTATTCATCTTGTAGCCACTCAAGACAAGCCTGTACATCAATTTCCTTGCATATGAAATCTGCCACCTACCAATCTGGACTGGTCTTTCAGTCCAACCTGGTCTGCCTCTTTCTCCAGTCTCTTCCTACCCTTTGTTAACGGGGCTGGTTTCCAATTACCTGTACCTGGGAAGCTCCCGGCCAGGGCCGTGACCCCACATACACTACAGTGAACCTTGGCCAGAGCAAAATAATAGAGGAACAAAATGAGCTTATTTTTTTCCAACTAAAAAAGGAAGAAACATTTCTGATTCCCTAATTTATAACTGGAAATAAAATAGATGTTAGAATATTTAAAAAAAACAACACAAAGACTTAAAAGATAAATATCATTGAGAAAATTACATACTGTGAATGTTAAAGGTAAAGCTTTGCCACAGAAAATAGAGAATTGTGCCCTGGCTGGTGTGGCTCAGTGGATTGAGCACCGGCCTGTGAACCTACGGGTTGCTGGTTGTATTCCTGGTCAGGGCACATGCCTGGGTTGTGGGCCAGGTTCCCAGGAGCAGGTGCACAAGAGGCAACCACACATTGGCGTTTCTCTCCCTCTCTTTCTCCATCCATTCCCCTCTCTCTAAAAATTTATAAATAAAATCTTTTTAAAAAAAGAAAAAGAAAATAGAGCATTGATCTAATTATTTAAGGTCGATATTCAGTTTTCATTGAAAGTTAGGTCACAGGAAATAAATGGAAGGTTTACACGTAAGGAAATGTTGACAATAAACCATCACATGGAAAAATACTCAGTCTCAACAGCATCTAAACAAATACAAACAAAAACCTTTGAACACCACAGTGCATCAATTAAAGGAGCTGCAGGCAATGGCAGTTCAGAGAGTGGGCTTTGGAGTCAAAGAGACTTAGGCACAAATCCTGGCCCTGCCAAGTTTTAGCTGTGTCTTTGATCAAGGGTCCTAAGCTCTCAACACTGTTTTTCTAATCAGTGACATGAGGTTATTACATATCTTGAAGGAATGTTGTGAAGACAGAATGATTAGTAAAACTTAAATGTACAGTACTGGACATACAGTACAGTACGGCACATACTGAATGTTTTCATTCATGATAGGTGGCGGTAGTGGTGACGGAATAGTGACGGTGGCATTGGCAATGGTGGTATTGGTGATGGTGGAGGTGATGAGAGGATGGTGGTGAAGATGGCGGGGGTGGCACTATATGGTGATAATGATGGTGCTTGTGTTCTCAGTGGAGGTGATGGTGTTGGTGATGCTGGTGATGCTGGTGGTAGTGATGAAGGTGATGGTGATGGTGGTGGGTGAGGAAGAGTGACAGTAAAAGTGGTGGTGCTGGTAACAGGTCATGACAGTGGTGGTGGTGGTGAAGAGAATGGTGGGGTTTTGTTGGTTAAGTACATTGTGATGATACTTGGTGTTGTGGTGTTCGTGAAAGTGATGGTGCTGGTGGTGTTGGTGGTGGTGGAAGTGAATAACAGTAATGGTGTTTTTGGTTGAGTTGGTGATGGCAATGACGATGGTAGTGGTTGGGATATTTGAAGTGCTGGTGATGGTATGGTAAAAATAAGTTAAAATGATAAATACCAGTCTTGGTAGATAAATCAGAAAAATAGAATGCTAAAAATTCAATGCCATTGGCCTTGCAATTTATTTTTGAGACTTTCTAGAAGGCATTCTAGCCATATGTAGCAACAGATACACTATATTATGTGCTTTGAGACAGAACTAAAACTCTTGGAAATACACATCAGAAAAAATCTGCCAAATTAAAAATGGTCTGGAAATGGTATAGCAGTGCTATTTATAACTGGGAACAGTCCAAAGTTTCAACAATAGGGAAATGACTAAGCAAATCATAATACATCATGATGATAAAATAATATCATACAACTAAAGTGCAACATGAAGAAATACATCTTTGAAAAAGCTGTGTTCTAATGACACAGAACTATGCATCTGAGTGTGCATCAGTGTGTATTTTAGTGTTTTTGCTGAAGAACAGAAGGAAATATAAATACATGTACATAAAGTTTAATAATGTTTAAATATAAATTAAGCTTTTTCCTTTCATATGTACTTGCTCAATGGACCCTTACTTTATAAAGTGTCATGATTAAACCTTAAGCTATACCTCACTCCAAATCACTGGCCCCTAAAGGACCACTTCTGAGCTAGGCCACCTCCCGTCCTTCCCTTGGAGTCTATTTACCTCCGATCTTTGCGGCCCCGTCCCAGCTCTCTGTTCCTCATATTATCCTCAACATGGTTCAAAAGAACTTTCAAAAACAAAAGAAATTTTTTTTCAAAACCAAAAATAAGTGAGGTAATACCTATTAACTTGAAAGTGAGTTAGGTTTTTTGGTTGTGGATAAAAAGCCCACAAGTATTGATAAATTGTGAATTTGGGGGCAGCTTGGGTTCCCTGAGCCTCCGCTTCTCCAGTTGTAAAGTGGTAACCACAATAGCAATGAACTCCCTGAGCTGGTGTGGGGGTTCAACGAGGCGCTCCACGTCAAACGTGGCAGAGTGCCGGGCTCACACACATTAATGTTTATTATTATTTGTACTGAATGCTGTCATTGTTGTCACTGTTACAGCCACCCTTCCAGGAAGTACCAAGGATTCAGGATTAGAGACAAAAGCGTGGGTCACAGCTTCCTCGTATAAACAATGGGAGGTTAGACCAGGTAACCTGTGACATTCTGTAATTCTGTTATATAGGAGAGAATAATGTTCTCCTTTATCAATTTTTTGCCTCATGTCAGGAAGGAGAATCATAAACAAAAAATATAAATTAAAGTGCAGTTTCAAAAAGACCCTTATTTTTTTAAACTTTAAATAATTGCATTGATAAAATACTAAACTTGCCCTTGCTTAAATATTCTAAACATTTTCTTAACTATCTCAAGGGAAACATCAAGAAGATTGTATTTATTCATTAGATGCTAAATTTACCTTTGAAATAAATAATGACAGCTCTTTCCAAGTTGGACTTAATGTTTGTTTGTTTTTTATAATTTGCTACTTGACTTGGGTTTCTGTACCTCCAAGTCTTTTTTGGAGTTTTGTACTTGGTGGTATATTTTTCATTTGGAGATTTTTAGTTTTTAAAAACTGATTAATTTTAATTCCCATCAAGATAGAAACAACAGGTAAGGCCCGCGTAAGAAGCCGGCAGGTCACTAACTGCAGGCCTTAGGAAGCTCAGAGCCCCCATTGCTCACAACCTCAGCACAGGCAGGCCTCTGAAAAACCCTAGAGGGCGCTGTTTTCCTGCTTGTTATCAGTCCTGACTTGTCTTCTCAGTTGGAAAATAGAAAGAAAAGAAAAAAATAGTGAAATAGGTAGACTGTCCAAGCTGGAGGAAAATGAGAGTATGGAATCGAAGTTCCTACTTGCCTGGTGAGGCTGCAGAGCCCAGAGAGATGAAGTCTTTGGCCAAGGCCACTCTGCTACTCATCAGCTGAGATAAGGCTGGGGTCCAGACCTCAGACACCCCAACCTTCTCTGCTCCACCTCCTGCCCCTGCACCAGGTAAAAGGCAGAAACCATCAAGCAGAAAAGCGTGAGCACATTCTTAGTACACATCCTTCCCCGCTTACTTGTTTTTGCTTCCAAAGAGCGAGGTTGCTGACTGACAGGCAGCGATGCGTTTAGAAGTGTATAATTCACAGTGAGTTTCTCTCCTGTGACTCTACCTAGCCCGTCCGTGAGTCACGCCCAAAGACACTGCATTGTTAGCACAACAGTTGGCTGCTGCTACTGGATGTGATGGTGATGGTGAGACTGCTGATGATGCCGATGTTGCTGGTGGCTTCCCTTCTGTGTACCAGGTCCTGTGCTAGGTCTTTTGTATACAGTGGTCTACTTACTGTTCACAACAGCTTTATAAGGCATGTCTCATTTATCCCCATTGTACAGATGAGAAAAGGGAGAATTAAGAGTTTTAGGTAGCTAGCCCAGGACCACACGCATGGTAAGCAGGGAGTTAGACTGTAAAACCAGATCAATGCCTTCATTTGCTTATCTACTATGTTGTTAAATACCTGGGAGGTATAGAAAATGAGATAGAGCTGGATTCAAGAGAAAGACTTGAATTGGTGAAAGTATAGCAGTTAAATTAAGTTTCCATTGTTTGTGCTCCCAAATCAAGTAAGGCAAACTCCCATGTGCTATTTCATGTTCTCTTTAGAAATCAAGATGGGAGAGTTGTTTCAGAGTTGGAGGGCCATTGCAGTACTGAGAAGACCTTAAGGACAGCTCAGCAAATGAAGAAGATCTGAACCATAAAGAGGCAGAAGAGAGAGCCATCCGTTCACTTGTGCCTCATTTACTCCCTGAGGACAGTTCCCTCACCTTGCTGTGTCTCCATTTTCTAGTGTGAAAAATGCTGAGAAGGATGACACATGGCACCAAGTTCAGGCAGAGAAGCTCTCTGTATGCATCTTGCATAGGACATCATAATTTGTCACCGCGTGCCTAGAGGGATTGGCACCCCGCCCTTCAATTCATAGACTCACCAAGTGGCAGCTCAGCCTGTTATGGGATGCCACGGGGTTGGCAAAGCTAAGGAAGATGCATTGCCCGCTTCTATATGTGTGTTCTGGCTGGGAGAAAAGACATCCCTGACCAAAACGCTGGGGGCAAAATAGTGTTCAGTGTCTCTTTTGAGCATTCCTCAAATCCAAAAGAAGGCATAAGCCCAATCAATCACCATCCCTGGCTGAATGGCCTATTCAGGGCTTCTTGCCTTGCAAAATGCAAAATTCAGGGGTTGTTTCCTTATAGGACTTATGGGACCTGAAGTCTTATGAGGGATTCCTTGTTACAGTGGAAGGCTGTTTGACTAATAGGAAAACCAAGTGTCCTGGTAAAAATAACTACTCCAAACCATATGGACGCCTTGGGATGAGTGCACTTACCAGATTTCTCCCAAGGTCAATGCTCAAAGAGAGGAAGCAAAGAGGGCACAAGGCAAACTGAGGGTACAGGGAAACTGGCTTTCAGGAGACGGATTTTACCTGCAACATCACTTTGCTTAAGACTAGACCCATAAAAGGGGAAACTCCATGTCATGGTTCTGAATTCTCTTACTTTCCATATTGCTATGAAGTTTCAGGGCACAGGTCAAATGTAAATGGAGACGGTGGTCTTCTACTTCTCATCTGAAGAGGAACAGACCTTTTGTCAAAGCTGAAGTCTAGATTTCTCTGAGTGAACCTGGATGCAAATATTTTGAGGAACTTGATTCTCTCATTACACAGTCCCTAGTTCTCTCACATGACTTGTCTTCCGGGACCATGGAGTTACTAACGGTATGAAGGTGTGTACCCAGAGATTCCTAGGATTACAACATAATGAATAAAATTGATTATCTAAGTTGTATCCTATTGAAGCCACAGAAAGCGACAGATCAGCTTTAAATCAAAATCGATCTTAAGAAGTCATCGGACAATGAAAACCAAATTCTGAACACTCTTATTAACCATCAAGACTGTGGCAGATTCATCTGCTGTGTTTGAAGACTTCATTCTTGGGCCCTCGGCCGCCCCAGAGCTGCACTGGCACCTAGCACACTTTTCATAAATAAATAATTCTCGGTTTGCTGACCTGGAGCAGCAAGTAGGCAGCAGCCCCTCTCCA
This sequence comes from Macrotus californicus, assembly GCA_007922815.1. Lineage (NCBI taxonomy): Eukaryota > Metazoa > Chordata > Mammalia > Chiroptera > Phyllostomidae > Macrotus > Macrotus californicus. The sequence goes on from VMDR010001231.1 coordinate 125,770, forward strand.
CCCCCACTCTCCTAGGAGAGTAAAATGCCCTCTTGCATTTTTAATGCCACTCCCAAGACTCTGTGTCAAGTTTCCACAAAGTTTGCCAGAGGAATTAGCTGCCTCTTTTTAATAGGCTGTTCCGAGAGGTCAGAAAATCAACAAATTTGACAACAATTTTTGAAAAATCCGAAACCAAAATGGAGTTACAATGAATGTGACGTACTGCATTTACATGGTCAGAAACGTTGGCTGCTATAATTTCACCACCTGGCCGGACACACTGAAACTTACTTGAATACAATAACAACCAGGTTGTTATTATTTTTCTTGCATCCTTCCCTTCCTTCCGCTCCCAGATGTGGGAAGCATGACTCACCCTAGACTGACTCAGAGTAAGTGTGACTTCATGGAACACTCAGAGTCAGGTCTCTGGTGGGGGCCCATTCTCCATGACACTGGCCACCAAGAAATCATTGACCTTCCGGGCATCGAGATAGTTGGCCTCTCAATTTTGGAATCTTCTGTGGAAATTTACGTAACGCAGTTGCGTCTATGGTTACCTGTTTATCAAAGAAGACACCTGAATCAAAAGCACTAGGCCAGATAAAAGTGCATTTCATTATTAGTGAAATTCAAGGTAATTTTATTTTCTTTTTTAACAAAACCATCTTTTTTAAATTTAGTAAGCAATCCATGAATTGTAAATAGTCTAAATAGATAGATACAAAAAAGAAAAAATGACAAGTACTTATAAGACAATTATACAAATATAACCCATTATCAATTTGGTATATCACCTACCTGTCTGTGTTCTGCCAAAGGTTTTCTTTTTATATCTTACAAAATTGAAATTATACTGTATTATCAGTTGTATTTATCAAGGTACGTTATCTTTCACATTGTATTCTTTTCTCCTCTTAAATAGTATCCATAAAATTTCTACTATGCCCTAGTCACTGGGAGCCCTGGGTAAGGGATGCGCGTGGCCATAAATACTTGGTATTCTTACCTTTCAACACAAGTCTCAACAATCACCTTAACTGCGCACAGGCAGGTGTAGTCACTTTGCAGTAGGTAGTTGAGAGTATCGTGGGGGACGGGCTGGGGAGAGGCTGCCAGAATTATTTCTTCGTTTCCTACTAGGTCTTTGAGAAAACACCAGTTTGCACTGAAGGTAAAGGAGAAAAGGAGTGGACCTGATTTCCAGAGACGAATCTCGCCTCATTCACCTCTGTGTGCCAATTTCCTTAACTCTGATATGTAGCTTTGCCTGTAGGGGTTTGACTTCGCCCCGCTGTGCAGTGAAGGTCATCCCTCGGGCTCCTTATTTCTCTGATAGCTTCTAGTGTTCTCTGCCTCAATTCTGTGCCTCATTTTATATTCATGCTTTTTTATTCACTTGTCAAGGACAGCAGCTTGCACAAGTGTCTGGCCCCACGAACCCTGGATGTGCCCCTGTTCCTAGCCTAACCCATGGCAAGGGCATATTTCAGGCTCTGCCTTTTCTCCATCTTCCCAATTTCAAATGCTCTCTCTGCCTGCTCCGTGGCTTCCTCTCCATCTAACATCTCTCTTCCCAGACTCTTCACCTCCTTATTCCAAATCTCACCTTTGCTGCTGTTTGTTTTGTTCACCCAGTTGGCACCCCCTTCCCATTGTCATCCCCGGTTCTGTTCCTCCAGCCCAGCTCTTGGAACACAAGTTCAGGTCAAAGTCATAGACATATATACCTTGCCTGGCAGAGGAGTTCAGGAGAGATGGCGACAGTTCAGAAAAGTTTAACCAATGAGAAGTTGACAACTGGATTAGCTGCCACTTGTTTCCAAGGGGGAAGAACCTGCAGAGAGCATGTAACTCTGTGCCTTGGTGACTGAGCCCTCAGGATTCATGGTCCAGACCATGGCAACAGTAGGGAAAATGGGCTCTTCTTGGTTGGAAAGTAATACTAAAGGTCATACACTATTTAATTTGAGAATTCAAATTTGAGGCTTTAAAAACCAGAGTGTGCAGAAGCAAAGGAGGAAAACAAAGGAGCTCACTGTTGGAAAGCACTTTCCTAAAGCCCTGCAACTTCTAGGGTCAGGTAGATTTGCTACCCACAAGGGACTGATTACACTAATGCTGTTTTGCTTTGCAAATGAAGGCCGAGAAGAGCAGTGAGGGGCTGCTCCACAGGAAAGTCTTTCCAGAGCAACCCTAGCAGGTCACATGCACCCTCATCTGTGCCTCCTTTTCCCCCCCTGGGAAGATAAATGCTTTTCATAATAATGATGAAATAATGATGTTTAAATAATGATGTTTTTAACTCCTGTCCAAGCATAGCATCTCCCAGGGACTGGTGATAGCCACTGGAAAGCGTGATAAAGAAACAAAGGTTAGAAATGCTCAGAAGTATTCCTGCAGCTAAGTCTTACCCCTGCTTCTACAAGGACTTAAACTTTCTTCCTCTCTGTCTTCCTTCCTTTTTTCCTTTCTTCTCTACCTTTCCCCTTCCTTCCTTCCTTCCTTCCTTCCTTCCTTCCTTCCTTCCTTCCTTCCTCCCTTCCTCCCTTCCTCCCTTCCTCCCTTCCTCTCTTTTCTTTTTCCATTTCTTGAAGGAAACTTTTTTTGTGGCACATGTCAGGGGACCTGTTTTGTGGGGTAAACTTTCAGAAATAATCATCAGTCTTCAGAGATCACACCATGGCTGTTGCCCATGCATACCCCCAATAGCAAACCATTTCTGAACCACACGGATGTCAGCAGGCTGTTTATTTAGTCACCCATTAATCCCTCTCTGTGTTCCTCTGGGTCCCTGGGAACACACCCCTGTGCAGAGCCATCTAAGCTAATGTAGTCAACTGAAAGTAACTGCCCTTGCCCTGAGGACAGAGCAGTGGGGGATGGTATGCCCAGTCTGCACACCATGGGTGCCCTGTGCTCTGGTTCTGGTTCTTCGGTTAAAATGAATTTTCCAACATAAATGAAAGGAAAGGAGAGACTTTTTGAAAAGATCTTTAAAGAAATAGAAACCGAGACAATATGCCATTTGTCCACACACAAAATGAACTTGGCATCCTGAGGTGGCGCTCGACCACCCCATGTCATCACTCCTGCAGACGGGAGGCCGTGCCCGCTAAGTGCCAAGATTGAATCACCCCATCTTAGGGCAGAGTCACTGAGAGATGCCAAACCAATTTGCTGCTCTACAAACGTTAATAATTAAAATACTAATAAGTGCATCAGCCTGCCAAACACAGGGATAGCACTTCAACACTAAACAAACATCGTTGCCAAGGAAATGAGTGTTTTTTCTTCAACTTTTTGCCGCAAAAGAATTGTGGGCTCTGAGGCACTCCACTGGTAGGTCCCTTTTTCTCTCGGAGTTTTTTAAGTCAAGAAACTGCCATTGACAATCAGAACAGATTTTTTTTTAATTTGTATCTCTGAATATCTCAAAGTACAGTAAAGATAACCAAAATGAAGAATTAAGAAAAGTGGTACAGGCTCCCCAAGTCATAGTTATTATATGGGAGATTATATATTTATATACCTCTATTTGATATACATATAAATATACATATAAGTAAATAAAAAGCTTGTATATAGATTTACATATGTATATAAAATGGAAGTGTGTAACTGTATGTGTGTATGTAAATATATAAAATATACAATCTCCCATTAGTAAATCTTTGAGATGAAGGGATAGAATTTCTAAAAATGGAAAATAGTAACTACAAAAATTGTTCTATCTCGGCCATCAATAATGGCCCTTTTTCTGAACTCCTGGAACACTTGCCCGAACAGCTCAGTGTCCTGTTATCATATATGATGTCATCAATGATGCTCTCCTCTCACGTTTGCTATCACTCTCTCCTCTGAGCACCTGTGAGCTCTTTTGAGGTGGAACCCCCACTTGTGTGCTGCCCGGCCCCTAGGGGAGTGGCACACCTGTGCTAGGGACTCGGTAAATGTTATTTTGAACTTGGAGATCTGCTTGCTGGCTCTGCTTCTGCCCTCACCTCAGTGTGACTGGGGCCAATGTTTGCCCCCGACCGGGCCATAGTTTCTACACTTTTAAAGCGAGCAAGTTGGATCAGATGCCATCCATGATCCTCTCCAGACCTAGAGATCTCTGAGTCTGTTTTTCTACCTCAAGGTCTTCACTTGCCAAGTGAGAATAAAGTCCTGATTTAGCTCTAGGAACAAGCAGTATGAATGACTAGGACTTCTCTCCTTTTTTTTTTTTTTTCCAAAGTATTCCTCCCTGTGACCTGTGGCTCAAGCCATCTCTAAATGTAGGATGACAAAGTAACCAGCCATAGGATACATGTAGAGAATGCTCAAATGTCTTTCCCTCCATGGTCTAACTCCGTAACATGGTAATTGAATTTCACAACAACACTAATTCCTTGCATAAGTGGTTAATTCATTCCAGGACTGGTGATGAGTGCTGGAACTGAACAGTACTGAACAATGAAGTGTTTTCTTTTGCGGGGCAGCATCGAGGTGATTCATGCAAGTTCTAGCAAGTGTGACGAGTCCCGAGCAAGCGCCGAGTGCTGAAACATTTTTTTCTCTTCACAGTGTGATAAGCACAGGGTTTGACAAATTCTGAAGCCCATGAGTACCGAAGTATGACTGTATTTGTTTAGTGTCCTACATTTTATAAAATACTGTCTCATATATTCTATCTTTTGATACTCATAACTGCCTTACAAAGTAAGAAGAGGAGATAGTGCTACCATATCCCAGATACGGCAATTGGGGCTAACAGCACCCAGTGGTTAAGCCCGTCTGAATTCAGCCTGGGTGTTCTTTCCACTGTCCTCACTCTCTGAGCTCGTGGCTACCAAGTAAATCCATTACTCGGGTGGGATGGGGTGGTGTTAAGGACTCATCCACTCAACCTCCTTTTGGGCATGCATTCAGCAAACATCATTAGTGTCTAGTGTATTTAGTCTCGGGGCTAGCACGATACCAGTAAATTAATCCAGTATTGCCGGCAGTGTTTTTAATGAAATGTTAGCATGATGTGAGACTTCCCTGGGAAAAAAAAAGGAGGAAAATCTTGCAGTCACGTAACTGGAAAATGCTCCACCCACACCCTCCCTTAATGTTTGCAGTGCATATTTGCAAGTGAAGAATGCTGGGAAGTCCTGGATAAGGAGCCCTGTTTAAACACTTTTACCTTTGGGGGTAGTTCCTCAAGTCCACTTAGGCTCCTTTGCACAGGGTTCTCCCCACAGATCCTCCTGAGATCCTTCTGAAATAAGTGTTGAAGTACGAAAAGGAAAAGTCTCACCAGAAATTTTTAAAAATGAGACATGGTCACCAATGAACAAGGCATTTAGACAAACTTCTGGAAAAGAGAAGGCTTTTAGGATCCCACGACTGATGATAAGGGACAGAGAAAGCTATAGCCCAGAATAAATCCCGCGGAGGCTACGGAGGAGTGGGGGCCACATTCCCGGCCAGGACCCCAGGGAAGCTATGAGCTTGAAACTGGTCAGTCCCACAGCAGGCAGGAGGCGCCTCGAGGGGTTCCGGCGGGAGGACTCACTGAGAACCCATCCTAGAACAGCTGTGCTGGGCGGCGGCTAGCTCCCACCCCAGGATGGGGGTGGCATTTCCCTCCAGGCTCCACAGGAAGGTCTGACGGGCTGGTGATGTGGCAGTGCCAGGGTGGATCCTTCCTCCTGCTCGCACTTGGAGATCCACTCCCTCCCTGTCCCCCAGAAGTGAGGACGGCCGGTTTGGCCTCCTCTGTCTCTCTGCCCTCAGCAGGGAGCATCCCTCCCCACTTTTTTTCCCCCTTTGAAAAAGAAACAAATAAGATGAGAGTTATTAGGAATTACAGTATAACTGTCAAAAGTAAAGAAAATTCATAGAAGAGTTGGAAAATAAAGAAAATCTTTTAGCAGACAGAGGATAAAAGAGAAAGAGATAATAGGAGAGAAATAACAAGTAGCAGGGGCCGAACCCGGGAGGCACGTCATCCAACCAACACACGTCACAGAGAACAGAGGCCGGGGCCAGTCCTCACACAAGGACACTCTCAGCACAGCCTTTCAAGGGCCAGACCCCAAACAGACCAAGGGAGGAATCAAGCCATGTTCAATCAATGTTTGCTGAACCAAAAAAAGGATGGAAGTCGGGAGACGCAAGAGTGGCAGTGCCGAGTAAAGCAGGACCTGGCTTTTCTAGTCTGTGGATGGAGGAGTGGGGCCTTCAGACCCACCCAGGGAGTCCACTCTAACTGTGGGGTCGGGTTTGTGATTTCAAGGGAGCACTCGACTCTGGTGATGCGTTTGGAAACACGAGGGACGCTTTATCTCGGCCACAGTGCACTCTCCACCGGGGTCTGGAGCTGGGGTTTTATACGGTGGCTATTTTTAGTTGTTGTCTGCAGTGGCTGCTGGGACTTATCGCCTTGAGAGGCCAGGAGAACTTTACCCCAGGGCCAGGAGAACTTTACCCCTGGGGCGGGAGAGGCATTCCATCCCGTAATCGCACCCTGAAGAGCTCTCACATTGAGATTTGACGATTTACAGCCTCTGACAACTAGATACCTTTACCTCCTTCATGAAATTCAAGATAGTGCATGTGCTGGGTGTGCAGCAGTCAGCATTCGGCCAGTGACTCAGTAATTCCCTTGAAAATCTTTTGCTGACGTTAAGAGGATGGCTTTGCTTTACGATTGATTAGTGCTTGGAAAGTCTTGGCTGGAGGTGGGTCAGGGGATAATGCCCCTCATACTGATTTTTCAAAGGGCACCCCAGACCCCATCTTCTTCCTGAGCAGCCAAGCAACAACTTACTGGCAATTCAGGAAAGCCACTTGAAAAGTCTGGCTGGGGATTCGGAGCTAGATATTTCATCTGCCAATGCTTCCACTTCTCTGCTCCAGGACAGTGGCTGTAAAACGCACCACTGCCAAAATCATTCTTCCAAAGCACAGCTCTAACCTTGCAACTTCCCATTTGAAAACCCCAGACACTCCCTGCTGCAGACACAGCACATTCTGAAAAAGTCATGGCTGCTACTGAAGGCCTTTTGCAGTCCAGGCCAGTCCTCAGGTATGATTATTTCCCCACCTTTAGCCCCTTTATGCTCCATCAAATTATATTAGCAAATGTTTCCTATAAAGGTTTTTTCCCACCTCCATGCCTGTTAGGGGCTGAATGTTTGTATCATCCCAACATTCACACATCAAAGCCCTAAGTCCCAGTGTGGCTTAATTTAGAGATGGGGACTCTAAGGAAGTAATTAGGATTAAATGAGGTCATAGGGGTAGAGCCCTGATCCCAAGTGTTCTTATAAGAAGTGACAACAGAGAGCCCACTCTCCTCCCTGTGAGGACATAGCAAGAGGGCCACCATCCACAAGCCAAGAAAAGAGCCGTCTCCAGACCTACTGTACCAGTACCTTAGATTTCTAGTCTCCAGAGTGTGAGGACATAAATGTCTGTGTTACGCCTTCCTGTCCATGGTATTTTGTTACGCAGCCTGAGCTGACTGATACAGTGTCCTTCCATATGTAGTCCCTCTTCACAAAGCATCCCTGTGGCCATTTCCACTGGACCAAATCCTTTGAAGAAAGGCTTCCTTTTCTGTGAAGTTTTTGCCAATCTTTTTAGCTAGTAACATCGGCCTTTTCTAAATTCCCAAAGAATATTGGCCATACTTTCCTTTTGAAAATTTTCACTTTTTAACTTAATTAACCTTACTTGTAAATGAAATCTTTCCTACTGAGCTGAAGGTCCTTGAAGTTAAGGGTTATATCTTGTTAATCTTTGTGTATCTCTCATAACTACCTAGCACAGCATCTTTAACATATTAAGTATGTTAGCCGTCCCTGCTCGAGTGCCCCCTCTGTGAGAGACATGGGTAAAATGCTTTCTATGTTTAGTTAGAATCCTCATAATCACCTTAACAAAAAAGATATTGTTATCCTTATTTTAAAATGGTGGAACTTACTGTATAATTCTACTCTTGTGTGGTGGCTCAAATAGTCAAACTCACAGAGACAGAAAGTGGAATGATGCTTGCCAGCAGCTGAAGGGAGGGGAATGAAGAGTTACTGTTTAATAAGTACAGAGCTTCAGTTTTGCAAGATGATGAGAGTTCTGTGGTTATATTGTGGTGATGTAGCACAACAATGTGAATGTATTTAATGCCACTGAATGGTATTAACTTAACTTAAAAGTGGTCTATGTTATGTGTATTTTACCACAATTCTTAACAATGGTGAAGCTGAGGCACATAGTGGTAAAGTAACTTGCCCAAGGTCATCAAGCTAGAAAGGGGCAGCGCTTGGATCTGAGCCCTCTCTGCCCACTCTTCTTTGGCTTCATGTTGAAGCCTCTGCCTTCCCCAGGTTTCAGGGGGAAGCCTCTACCTTGGGGAAGATGGACCAGCCCCTGTTCTACAGTGTGATCCACTTGTGAGAGTGAGAAGTAAGGAGGGTTCACTGCCAGCCTCATCCTCACCCCCAGCTGACCTCACCCCCAATAGCCACCCACCAGAACTCTCACCACAAGGAAAATAAAACCCTGCTTCTCAAACCGTTGTCAGGGTTCCTGTAACAAACCTCTTCTAACTCATGCAGGAGAGTAAAAACTCATAGGAAATCTTATACATGCTTGGATGAGTTCTTAAAAAGGAATGGAAAGGAGTGCCCCCTACAGGTGAGGCTTGAAAGTTCTCTTCCTCCCTCATTCAGGCTGTAAAACCATTGACTGAGGCCTCAGGCGAGCTAGTCACCTCATCATATATCTTGCTCTACACACTCTCCAGCACCATTAAGGGCAAAGCCCACTCACTTCTGGGAATGAGAACTCTGTGACCAACGGTAATTCAGGTGGAATCCAATGTTTCTTGCTGGAGGTGCTGTGTCCTAAGATTGTAAGGATAATGCAATGCTTCACAATGTTCCTCTACTTTTCCTAGAGTATCTTTCCCTTAAGAAACCCAAAGAAGTGGTAAAGGGGTCATATTAGTTCCATGACAGCAGGGACTGTACCTCTCTTGTTCACTACTGAATCCCAGACATCTGGCACTAAGCCAGGCACAGAGGGAACGCTCACTAAATGTCAGTTGAATTGAGTGGAACTAAATTGTGTTACCCTGTGGAAGTCAGTAGGAGTTAAGCATCACTAGACCATTTTACAAAGGGAAGTCAGTTCAAGAGTCATGGACCAACGAGGAGGTGCCACGCACTGTTCAAATGCTGGCTGGGCATCAAGGTCCAGGCTTTGCCCTCCAAGAGTTTGGAAGACGCCTGACACAGCAGAGAGGTCTTCCTAAACCAACCAGGCTCTCTTATATAATTCAGGTGTGGCCCTGGGAAGCACATTAAGACCCACCCTTAAGTTTGATGATTAAGTGGATCCTGCCCAGGGCTCTGATGACATAAATATTTTGATAAGAAAAACTGAGACATTCACCAGAGATAATTCTGCAGGTTGGCTTGACTTAAATAGGGTATATTTACCAATCACAAAAATTAAAAGTCAGGCAAATCAAACTGAGTAAATCATGGAAAGATCACGGAAACACAAGTTGTTGAGACTTCTATTAAAAGAAGAGCGATTCAGTCTACGTACTATAAGTGAAAACAAACAGTCCCTGAGAGGGAGAGATTGGAGTGGCACATATTTTGTACCTAAGACTTTTATATATATGTATGTATGTATGATCTCATTCTATCCTCATAATGATCCAGTGAGAAGTTAGTAAACTGGCCAAGACTGCAGAGCTAGTAAGTGATAGGACAGGCTAGTTCCAGGGTTTCAGCTTTAAACCGCTATGTTAAACCACCTCCCAAAGTGACAGAGGATTGAGAAGTGCAATGTAGTGGCTGAGGCCTGGAATCTCCTCCTTGGTTCTATCTGCCAACTCGGTGCCTACATTTCCTTCAGAGTTTAAGGGCTGTCTCTTCCATGAGGCCTTCCCTGATAAGTCCAGTCCTTTCCATCTCTGAATGTCTTCAGTGCTTATTTGGTAGTACTGTGAATCATACCTTCTAGAACTTGATTCAGCCACAACTCTTATATCTGTTTCTAAACGTTTCATAGTGGCTGTCCTTCTTCCTAAGCCATCCAGCCAGAGCCTCATGGGAGGGGCCCCCATCGTAGACGGCTTTTCTGTCTCTCACAGCATGGGCACACGAAGTGCAGAGTGCAGGCTCAATAAAGATTCATCAACCAGCTGATTTGAAATGAATTAAGAGATTCACAGGAAGGAACAGGCAATTGACCTGAGTTCATTCTTGTACCTATAAAATTTTTATTATGGGATAAGAACGCACCACACTCACAAGACAATTGTTCAACCTTTACCCTTGTATTTTCTCAGTAAACAACCTCCTTCCCCCACCCCAGATAACCTTCCCTGCTTCAACCTGGCAAGTTGTTTTGACTGAGGAGTAGGACCCTGATCTCTGAGCCTGGATTCCAGGCTTACTGTTACATTTGGCCATAGTGGCTGGAGGGGCAGCACCTTCAGCCCTCAGAGTTACTGCAGCTTTGATGGATAACACGCCACTGTGAGACTCACCGTTGGCCTGGCCTCAGCCAATGGAGAGTGACAGCAGTATTGAGATTTTCAAAGACATTTTTCATAGTAGAGCATTGCCTAAACAGTTACCATTTTAAACCATTTGGTTCATATAAACCTAGAGCACAGATACTGTTTATAGATGCAAATAACTTTCACTGGTAGTTCCTTTATCTTGTGGACATGAACACTTTTCTGTGTCGCTAAACTCAGTCACCCAACCTCTTATTTTTAGACAAGGGAATAAAGGCCCAGAAAGGTCTTCATGCCAGATCTGAACCCAAGTCACCTTACAACAGCACTGTCTCATAGAACTTTCTGTGGTGATAGAAATATTCCATATCGGCACTATCCAAAATGGTAGCTATTAGCCACATGCGGCTGTTGAGCACTTGAAATATGGCTAGTGTGACTGAGAAATTGAATTTTCAATATTTTTTAGTTAAATTAATTTATATTTAAATAGCCACTTGCGACTAATGGCTATCATTTTGAATAGCACAGTTCTAGAAGAATCAAGCCAGTTTGTGGAGGGTTGCTGTTATAAATAGAAAATGACTGTCACTAAATTTTTTCTTGCCACCACAGAACTGGACAAAAATATTTCTGTAGATGGAAAAGCCAACATGCAGTTGTAATGCAGTTAACAAAAGACACTCATGTCAGTTATTCATTACCACCTCACATATTTACTGTGCGGTCGTTATCACTGAAACCTCAGAACATTAGTGGTTTCCTAACAATGAATTCTCTTATTTATTTCGGCTGTTGCCATGTTACAGTTGTGCACCAAGCCCTGGCAATAATGCAAGGCTGACAGCTCCTGATGGTCTGGCACTCCTCCTGGCCCACAGGCTCATGAAGGGATGAGGGAGGCTCTGCTTATAAAGCATAAAAATGGGACATGGTTTAAAGCCTATGTTCCTAATCTTTGTCTTTCCAAGATTGCACAAAATACTTGGTTTCAGGGAAAAATTCATGCTCCATTCACATGGAAAGTCACCTCGTATTTTGAAAGGAGTGTTATCTGGGAGCAGAGCTGCCAGCCAGAGCATTTTCCTACGTATGTAATACAATTCATACACCCATTTATTCTGGACACTTTTGGCCTGGGTATCAGAAGGTGTTGGAAGGTATCCATTCAAATGGAGGCTGCAGCCAAGAAATCAGGAGAAGGCTGAGACTCAGAAGGGCAGCAATGGAAAGATCGCTAAGAGCAAAGTTTGTCATTACAGAGCAAGGCTAAGAGTATCCACACCCTCGTACTCCCAATTACTATGTATGGCTGTGAAAGTTGGACAGTGAAGAAGGCTGATGAAGAAAAATTTATTCTTTTGGGATATGTTGTGAGAGGAGAGCTTTCAGGCTACCCTGAACTATCAGAAAAATGAACAACTGGGTCCTAAAGCAATTTAAGCCTGAATCATTGCTGGAGGTAAAAGTGACAAAACTGAAACTGTCCTCCTTTACCTACATCATGAGAAGACAGCTCTTTGGAAAAGACAATAGTATTCAAAAAAAAAGGCAGCAGGAAAAGAGGAAAACCAAACATGAGATAGATTGGCTTCATAAAAGAAGCCATGAATATGAGTCTAACAGGGCCAAGCAGGGCTGTTGAAAGAAGACTAGACATTACGAACATCACTCATTCACAGCATCATCAAGAGTTGATGCCAACTCAGCAGCACATAACAACAACATTAGAAAGTAGCTTGAAAACGGGATTCCTTTTTGGTAGTCGTAAAGTCTATTTTTTCCCAGGGTTTTCCTAGGGAACTCATAGACTCACCAGAGGCTTGAATGGTAAGACCTTAAAAGAAGAGAAGTTGGCATTGTATTTTGACTTGTGTTGGTGAATGATTAGCTAGGACATCTATTTTCCTGTCTCCTCATTGCTGAGAAATTAAGGTACATAATAAAGACTTTGAAAAAGACGACATACTCTTAAAAAAGAATAGAAATAAGGAAGGTTAACAAGCAACCTTTGCCTAAAAGCTAAATATTTGCTATAACTGTCTCCCACAAAATTACTTTAATATCATTACTATTAGATTTTAGTCCAATTGAACTTCATGACTATATTCCAAACTGCAACTCAAACTTAAATTCAAGAGGCCAATATTTGGGAAGAGAGGGGAAGTAACTCAAGAGAAAAGGGGATCTTAAAGTCCATTAGGACAACCTCCACTACGGGCCAAGATGGAGTAAAAGGAATCAGATTTATCTTTAACAACTAGAACATTACCTTGAACAACTAGTAAAGCAGACAAACTATATGAAATGATGGTTTTCAGACACTGGGGACAGGCAGAACAGAACCCAAGTACAGGTTGAGGAGAAAAGAGTTTGGAGTAGAGTTTGAGAAGGGACAGAGAGAGGAGAGAGAGAGAGAGGGGGGGAGAGAGAGAAAGAGAGAAGAGAGAGAGAGAGAGAGCGGGAGAGAGAGAGAGGGAGAACCTATGAAAAATTAACTTAAAATAGATAATATAAAATAATATATAAATATATATCCATATAAAATGGATAATATAATAACATAGATATAAGTATAAAACCTAAAGCTAGAAGAAAATATAGGAGAAAAACTCCGTGACCTTGGGTTGAACAAACATTCCTTAGAACACAAAA